>MUZH01003283.1:0-11476 GCA_003012965.1 Juglanconis oblonga
ATTCCTTGATCTGGTGGGATGAAGACACGGCGAAGCCCCTTCGAAGAGCGGCGGGGGCGGCAGTGGTCGGTCGCAGCGCGACGGCTGATCGGAGGAAGAGTCTCGAGGCCATGGTGGTTAACCTTGGTGGTATGAGAAGACGGTCAGGTCAGCTCCTGCGGTTGGTGATTGAATGAGCGTAGGTATGTATTCTTGTGGATTTCTTTTGAGCCAATTGATCAATCAAGGGGTTTCTGACTATGCTTCTCGAGGTTGAGAGGAAAGTTGAGATGCAGAATTCGGGAGCATCGCGGTTGAAGGTCAGACAAAGGGGAGAGAAATGGTAGGCAGTGAGGCAGAGATGCAGGTATGATGTCATCATTGCGAGCTGGCCTGTGATGAGCTCTAGTCGGAGCCATGGCTTACTTTCAAGGCATTTCTAGTGGTGGATATTCATCCATACCTAGAGGTAGTATTCTGCCAGCCTAGATAACAAGGTCGAAATACTGTCTGGCCATTTGATAATGCATTTTAATTCTCCTATTCCATCCTATGAGAGTTCATCAAGGTGATGATGTGTTGACCCGGGTTTAAGGTTCTTGGGAAACTCCTCTTCTGGGGACCCCTGTCTAAACAAGGAGCCGCACTGCGACGACACTCCATGACCATCACCCAATTTGCCTCCTTCTCCTTGACCGAATCAACTCCCTTCAGCTCAATTGACTGGTATAGAGACCACCAAGTTATGAGTCTCTCTTTGGATGTCTCTCCCAGTATGGTGAGTTTTATGGTGATGCACCTCACCACTATTCCCCACTCTACCAAGCCTGACACGAAGCAGGGCTCGGCGGGGTATCTTTCCAGGCGACAGGACGACCTGTGATATGATACCTTGCCACTCCGCCGACGATGTCCTGAAAGGACTTGCAACAGAACAGAGTCTTGACTCGCAGCATTTCCTTGAGGAATGGGCGTAGAAGCTCGTCCGGGATAGCCTCCAGCACACCATCCACTTCACTGGCCGAGTATTTGCGCCGCTCCTTGTCAGCTGCCTCATAATCAATCACTCCACTATGCATTCCAATAAGACAGTGGTTGTGGGGGCGGTCAGGCGGGTGCACTATGGAGACTGCCATAGCCCTGACGACGAGCATGTGCATGGGAGTGTTCTGTGGGACGTTGGTTTTGAACTCGTCGAAAGCCTCTGGATCAAGACCAATCGTGGCCCAGGAATCGGGATCGGTCTTCAGTTGGTCGTACACGAGACTGATGATGGCATCCTGCAGGCGATCAATGAGGTACTTTTGAGCGACGATGTACAGCTTGAAGAGCGTGGCGATAGGGAGCTTCCCAGACCGAGTTCCCAATGGATTGTCGACCCTGATGTGTTCCGCGTAGAACCACTTGATGATGTAATTAAACAATAGGGGATCGTCCTCAGGGAGCTCGACGCAGCTGCTGCTGGTCTCCATGAAGCCGTTGATGAAGACACGGCTGAAGAAGCTGTTCGCAGCAACTTCAGCGAGGACGCGCTCGTGGATGGTGTACTTGACTTTCTCTGGCCCGACGACGATAGCGACGATGCGGTCACCGAAGATGTTGTCGCTTTAGGTATTGCATTAGTTTCGCAGCGCATAACAAAGATGTGTGTTGTGGGGTAACCTACTCCCATGCCACCTCCTCAGGAGTTGTGTGCGAGTTGGCTTTGGGCGAGTCACTGCCGCCGGTGGCCCAAGCAATTGCAGAGGCAGAGGGCGATGTGGAATATGGAGAGCCCCAATCTCCAGGGTCGTCGTCAAAGTAGGACATCTTTCTTTTGTCGATGCAGTCTCTTGCTGCTGCTGCTGCTGCTGCTGCTGTTGTTGTTGTTGTTGTTCAAACTGTTGCGATCTGAAATGTGAACTTGGCTGATGATGTTGACAGGCACAGAGAGGTAGGCAAACGGCTGTCCAGTTCAGGTTGAGCAGAAAATGAATGAAGCAGCTCGAGCGATCTTTGCAGGTGCCTGCACGAAAAGAGAGATTGAGGGGTCCAGTGATGGCCTCAGGGCCTTTAAATCATCTGCACAGACGCACAGCTGGTATCAGAACCTCGCACAGTAATTATTGGTCAAATGAAATAATGAATTTACCAGTACGTGTAATTCATTCATAGTGAATCCTTTACATCCATGATCCTCTGCACAGCCTTCACTCAAGCGTTGTAATCTGGCCCTGCAACCAAAGCCATTTGCTGGCTCTCTCCCATTGCTCCCTCTTGAAGAGTCAGAATGCTAACCATCATCATATAGCTCGCTATTTCGGTGCATGTGATGCATAAGCTTCACCGTTTCGGGATGATACAGAGCCATCTGTCATGTCAAAGTCCGAGTCTTGTTGGTACAGACGTCCGAGAGCTGCCCGCATCATGTTCTAAGGCAGCATTTGGAAGTGTTCCTTGGGGACCCTCGGAAACATGCTGTGTCAATACGAGGCCTTCTCCATCTTAATATCGGGAAGCATTTTCAGTAACTGCGTCATAGCAGGTATGTGTAATTCCAAAATATCGAACATGCCCTTGGTGAATCCCAACTCGTACGGCCGAGATCTCAGTAGCCCCCATCGAAACGTGGATTTTCTAGCAGCCTCAAAGCGCTCCCGCCACACTCCTCTCCTCCGAGCCCCAACCATCCTTGCATGGCTCCAAATCTCCATGCGTATGATAGCAACACTTCGCCGCCTCGGGATCCCCCTTCCATATCCCACCATGACTGTAGAGACGTTCAAGAGCTATCTGCGAGAGAGAGTCAGGCAGCATCTGCAGGTCGTCGTTCGAGATTTCAGAAGCTCCGCCGAGGGCCAGCGGAGCAGGATGCGCGATCATATCAATCATCAGCTTGTGCATGAGGGAATCTTCACCGACGAACTCCTGCAGATGAGCAAACGCGTCCTCCGTGAAGCCCATCTTATGCCAAGCCTTGTTCAACTTCTGGGCTCGGTAGCAAACGCAGGTAGTGATCGCATCTTGGAGCGGGTGCGCGACGTAATCGCGACGTAATTGTAGGCAATCACATAGAGCCTCAGTAGTTGGGCACCGTCCAGGTCGTCGAGGATCGTCTTCAGTACGGGGGGAATATAGACAATTTAAGCCGTAGAAATACCGTTCATTTCCAATAAACCGTATCTGAACCGTTCAATGCCGTAAACTGTTCAGCTTTTTATATATTCATCAGAATAAGCAGTTTATAGGGTTCATATAATATAAACTATTCAGCAGCCTAAACGCTCATAGTAGACCAAACGTTAGGAAGGTTCAGTTAGGGTTTAAGGGTTCAGGCACCCGGAGAGGTTCACAGTCCACCAAAAAGAGGTTCAGGAGGGTTCAGGGAAGATGCCAAGTTTAGGCAGCATAAAGGGTTCAGCTCCCATTTATAGCCCGTATAGCTCCTCTTCTCTTCTTCTATATCGGATCGTATAATTCAAGTTATATTACGCCCTATCTATATTCTATTATTATAGTTTCGATCGTATAAGTTAATCCTAATAAGCCTATCTATATCCTCTCCGGTTATATTAAGTATTAGGTGCATATAGCTAACCAGATAGATATAGATATAGCATAGCCATCAAATCTCCTAGACCGCGTACCCGGTGCCCCCCCCCCTTCTTCTCTATTATATAAGTAAATTTAATATTAATAGTATACTTACTAAAGCATAGGCTAACACTATTATATATATAGAATAGATAAATACAAGCAGCCTCCCGACTCCCTTTTTATAGAGCAGATAGACGAGGATAAGCTAGATAAGCTTAAGGCACAGGCCGGAGCCTCGGAGGCTATAATCCACCCGTATATAAGTACTAATTCAAATAAATATATATTATAAGCCTAATAATAGTATATACTAAATTAGGAATAGCTTCGAATATAGCAAGTAGCTGCCCTCGCTTTAAAGCCGGCGCGCAAGAAGAGGCCTACTATAGAGGATAATAATAAAGAGGAGATCGACGAGGACGATAAGTATAAGAGAGAGCTTACTCAAGCCATTCTATAGGATATCTTTCTATACTACCGGCGCATCCCCGACTATAATGCTATAATAAGGATTCTTTTTATTACAGATCACCTGCCTATATAACTTATATAGGCAGGTGATCTGTAATAGAAAGTAAAATAATAAGCTAAGTATATTAACTAGATTATTAAGGGCATCTATAGTAATACTATAAGGCCGACAAGCAGAGATTAGGCAAATGCCCTTACCAAAATAGCCGATATACAAAAGAATAAGAAGTATACGGTCCTAAACGCAATAAAGGTATATATGCACTATACCTTGAAATTCTATACTACTTATATAATATACTAACCTTTTTAAAAATAGCAGCTGCTAAAGAAGTATGCTAAGCTGCCTGAAAATAAGGCTCTACTAAGCTTTAATATTACGCCGAGTCCTAAGGCTATAAGGGATATTATATAGGGAGCCTGGTCTCCCGAAAACTACTATAAAGTCTAGACCTAGGCAACCGGCTTTATAGATTTCGACAAGTCCTACTAGCTAGGCAAGTATTATATAGAGTATAAGTAGTTTTGCTATATTATGCTGCTAGTATTTTATATAAGACTTATATATTAAATTTTTATTAGGGACCTTTAAGAGTATTGCTATAGAGGTGGCCAAATGCCTCCGAATCGAGGTAGAAAAGCCTATCGAATATACTGCGGCCTGGAAAGATATTCATTCTTTCTATTTCGATCTGCCTAGCAAGGACGAGTTTATAGCTATCGAGAAGCAGCACTTCGCTAAAGTATAAAACGCATCGGTATAAAAAATTCCTCCTATATATTTTAGCAGTAGAGAACTTTTAGCTTAAATAATATATAGCGCAACTCGAAGAATAAGAAGATAGACGAGAAGCGGCGCAAGTTAAACTATAGTATATACTTACTAGGCTGCTATCCCTAAATCCCCCTCCCCTTTTCTTTTTTAACTACTTACTAATAATAAATAGTATATAGAGCGCGCTAAGATTACTGCCCCCCCGCCGTCGGCGGATTAAGAACGTTATATTAGCCCCGGGTCTTCGTTATCTGCCTTTTTTTTTATACATATCTATTTTTTTTTTTTTTTTTTTGCTAGTTTCATAATAGCATTTAGCTTGCTTAATATTAATTCGTAAGCCTATCGTAGTTCTTATATTTATTCAAATCCAGCTTCGTATAGGGGTAATATATTAGAGTAGTAAGATTCGGGTAAGATTCGGGTAAGATTCGACGTTTTAGTAGGTAAAGCTGCTAGCATTAATTAACGCTAGGGGTAATTAAGCGCTAACTAACAAAGTCAAACAGTACTAACCGGACTTGCAGGGTAGTGTCAGTACTATATTAAAAACCTGCTGCATTATAAGTAAAGCATAAGTAATGCTACTTTACCGATAATCTTTCTTATTAAGCGATATTTAGCTATACTTAAGTTTTATATAGTATTAAGCATATCTTTAAAGCCTAGTAATATCCTTAATTAAGGTATTTTCCTCTTATTAGTAGTATTACAAATAATAGAGGCGGCTATAAATAGAAAATAGTATTAGCTATAAACTGCTATAGTTATACTACTATATGCTAGTACTACTAAGTGCCTGCAAGTAAGTGCCTACCTACCTCCTAGGAAATATCTTATACCGCTAAGAGCGCTAAACGGTATTCAGGATACTATAGAGAGAGATATATTGCCAGGCAGGAGCGTATTTTCACTTACTAGGTAAGCACTAGGTAACCTGCTAGCTTCTATTAACCCAACTTCTAGTATCTCTGCAACTATAGTTTCTATTTTCTTTTTCCATATCCTCCGACATAACTATAATACGAACGCAGTATAAACCATCTATCTATCCTCATTACCCACTACATACGGCAGCTCTGATTAATAGCATTACTATAACTCCTTACTAAACGCGCTATTATAGTTTATCCTATCCGTCGCAAGGGCAAGAAGGCCGCTATGCGTAAGAAGGCAGAGGAGCGCAAAAAGCAAAAGGCAGAGGCTGCTATCCTTAGCTCTGCAGAAAAGCAAGTTCGCTATAGCAACTCTAGTAATAATAATAATAATAAAGCGATATATAAGGCCGCCGACGAGTCTAGTTATATTAGAGATAATAATAATAGCAACGGCTTTAATCTCCGCAAGTCCAGTATGCCCCTTAGTACTAATGTAAGTCCCTTAGGCAATACCTACGACTGCTTAATAAATTAAGCATATTAGTAATAGCTATCTACTAATATTTATTATTAATATAAATAGGATTTTAATAAGGACGAACTTGCCCAGAGCCTAATTAACTACGCTATTAACCCTACCGCCACTATCGTCGAGGACAAGGCAGGCGAGGATAAGTTTATAGAGGATAATAGCCCGATATACTAAGAGCAACTAGAGCTAGCTAACTACTAGCTTGCTAACGAGCCCGACGAGCATAAGGACGAAGCCTATAATCTCTTCGATAATAATAAGGTTAACCCAGAGTCTCTTATTAACCTAACGGCCACGCCTGACTAGACTAAGCCCTAAGATATCGAGCCTACCCAAACCGAGCCTACCCAAACCGAGCCTACCTAGACCGAGCCTACCCAGACCGAGCCCGAATATAAGCCTATTACCGCCGACATCGAGATAGGATCTATTATAATAGCCACTTATTAGGCTACTGCACCTAGCGAGATGCCCTCCGACCCGTACTCTAGCTCGACCCTAATTACCCAGCCTTATAAGGACTATAGTATCGACGATTTCAGTATGGCTATAGGCATTTTCTGCATCGACAACGGAATCTCTCATACTTAATATATCGCTATAAAGGAGATCCTACAGCTGCTCAAAAAGGGTAATAGTCTGGCCCAGCTAGACAAACTGCCTAATACCGTAGATACCTTAAAGAGCCATATATAAGAGCAGCTGCCGCACCTTGGAATCTGCAGCAAGACGGTTACCCTAAACGCTAAGAAGATCTTAATATCGCATAAGATCACTACCCTTATAAGTAATAAAGACCTAGGCAAGCCGACCTAAAATCTCTACTTTATAGATCCTATAAGCATATTTAATCGCGTCCTATCATCTAGTCTAGCTACTAAGATATACTTCGGTATAACGCAGCTTATCGACAGTCCGACTAAGGTATAGCACTCCTAGCAATAGGCCGGAATAATTCAGACAACGTCCGGCGACCTTATATACTACCCTAATACGGCCCCTATCGCCAGTAATAGTAGCAAGGACCCTATATTCCCTAGCAATATTATCAACTTCTAATACGCCTACTAAGATTATCCGACCTATTAAAGCAGCAATATCAAGCTCCACATTAGACAGGTCTTTAGTATCTACCGAGACTAACGCACTACTCGCATACTCGGAGACACTAAGACTAAGCCGTCTAGCACCTCGAATATTAAGCTCGATATCGTAGATTTCAACAAGCCTATCCTTTTAGTAGCACATATCTTCCCTAGCAACAACCTGCGAACTATCCACCAGAGGCGCAAGGTCAATATTCGTACCAACGATATTAAGGCGAAGGACTTATTTAAAGGTAAGCAGGTATTAGTAATCGACCCTCTCAAATATATCGATCCCAAGAAGGTAACCTAGCGAGTCGATATCAGCTTCGATTATAGCTTCGGCAGTAGTATATCTTTCGACGATAACCCTACCCCATCAGCCGGCAATCCATATATTCGTCGCGTCTTCCACACCTAGCACTCGGTCTACTTGCCCGTCGGCAAAATCGCGCCTATTCCCGGTATACTCGAGGTCAACCAGTTCGGCTATAGTAAGCTTATTAAGAAGTTCGCCTGCTCTTCTAAGGTTATATCGATACCTATATACAACTTCGACGACGGCTTTAGACTTTACTATATAATACGGAAGTCTATTATAGGTATTTATATACTTATCGTCGCGCTACCCAAGGAGGAGCATACCTATCAGGCGAACGTCTACCCACTAATACTAGGCCCTTATAATTCGAACTTCGAGGACGTAATCAAGGCCCTTACGCCTATGCGATTTCTCGACGAAGGCATGATAGTAAACATCAAGGGCAATAATATCTTAGTTTATACTCCTCTTCTAGCCCTAATTAGTAATATAATATAGCAAAACCAGAACGCAGGCTATCTAAGCATCTCTAGTAATCTAAGCTGTCGAGCATACGTCGTCCATAGCAACAATCGAGGCAATCTGGATTTCAATATTATTATAAATATACGCTTGCACTATAAGCTTCTGCAACAGCGCCGAGAACTCGATAATCTGCCAACAAAGGGTCGGAAGGAGGTATTCTCAATAAAGTATAGTATCTCGATCACTAAGCCGGCTATTATCAATATCAGCCCTGCCCTCGACCTTATTATAGGTCGCCCTAATAATACTACTCATTCGGAGTTTAACAGTATTATAAAGATAATGCACTAGCTGCTTTTAGACGCTATTAGTCTTGCCTTATATTCCTATACTATTAAACATTAACTAACTAACTATCTGTTTATAGGCTTTCACAACCAATAGTACCGTCGAGTATGCTAAGGTCCTTCGCCGAATGCCGTTCCCTCCTAGCTAGGCCCAGATCCAATCGCCTTTCCACATTCTATCTTATACACTCGCGGAGCATACTTAGTAGGCGTTATTAATAACAATTATTTCGCTCCTATAGCTGCAAGAGAGCCACCTTAAGGCCAGCTTCGTAAAGGCTATAAAGGTTATTTTCGCTAACGAGGTTCGCTAGGGCAAGTCGGTCCCGAACATTATTACAATCATCCTATCCCGCGTTATCAAGAGTAACAGCCTACTATCTGCGACCGAGCTCGAATCCAACAATCGTAACCCGAACATATTCAAGGCTGCTATCGTCGAGAGCCGCCGGCTATTCCAGCATCTATATAAGGCTGCCGCGATATCTACGCATACGCCTCATAATACTACAGCTACTGCCGCCTAGACACGCATCTCGTCGATAATGCTACCGACTCGTCGCGCAACCCCGGGTCCTTCTATAGCTACGGCTACGCCTTCGCATCCGGCAACTCCTAGACCTTAGACGCAATCTCGAGCGCAATCTCAGTCGGTAGCAAGCAGTATCGGTATAGGAGAGGATATCGAGCAGGAGACGATAGGTAGTAATATACCGATACAGTCGGTCGAGCAGGAGCAAGTTGCCAAGGATATCAACCTTAGTCAACTGACTGCCGCCTAGAAGGCAGCTAAATACTACTAATAGGGTACTCGTCCAAACATCCACGCTAGCCTGCACTATATCGATAATCTTAGTCAGTATAGTCTACTATTACTACAGATAATACTGCCGGGAGAAGTTAAGCATAAGTAAGTATACATAATAATAAAGGGAAGGACTTCTTAATAAGGATATAGCAAAGTATCCCAACCTATATACAGGGATATCAGAGATCTCCGGTATACATTTATTATATCGATCTTCCCTAGAGCTTATCTTAGCAATAACGCGGCTATATACTTAGCACCCTATAAGGCTAACAATATTTTGCAATACAGGAAGTATAAGGCTCTTATCGTCAAGGGCAACCACTATAATCCAGAGAAGGATACGCTTATCCACGAGGATCTAATCCAGACTATTCGACTAACCCTGCATAATAGCTTCGAGCATAACAACCCCGAGATAACAGCCCAGATCAAATCTCTTATAGCCGACATTCCGACCCTATTTAGAGCCCTCCTCCCACGCGATATCCAGGCGGAGGAGGAGGAGGATAAAGTCGTTTCAGTCCATACAGTCGGTAATATAAACTATATTAAGCCTGCTGCTATAATCCGTCTATAAGGCGATATATACAAGGCCTCTAATCTCCCTATATATAAGGGCCAGATATCCTATGCATTCCGCATCCTCCTATCTTATACATATAACAACGACTATAATAAGACTATTACCATTATCTCCAACTTAAATATGCTATAGTAGAAGAAGATTGCCTTTGCTACAAGCCTCGCTCATAGCACCCGCCGTTCTATCTTCGCTCGTCGTCAGTACGTTAAGTTTCATAGCACCAAGATTAATCGACTAGATCATATCCTCACCCATAAGGCCCGCGCTTATAAATTATACTATACTGCATTTCTAATCTTTATCGCTCGCCGTACCGTACCGCCGGCCCTAGTCCGTCTTAGCATTTGCTAATATATTATATAGGTTCCGGTATCTTCTACATTTTCCTTATCATAACCCCCGTTATCTCTACCGGTAGAGCCGAGCCTCTGACCGAATTGCCTATTATAAAGACTTATTCCGGTATCGATATACTATCTCGCGACGAGGATAATTACAATATAGCCAGACAGGTAATCATTAGCCTTCCCGCCCTCGATTCCGACAAGATATATATAGTCCCCTATAATCCCGACAACCTCACGATAGTTACTGCCGATATAGATACTCCTAAGGACTCTAATATATTGCATGTTAACTAGCATACCCTATTTCGTAGCTGATTATCCTATATTATAAGTATACTGGATATCTAGACCTAGGTAGACCACAATAGCGCTATAGGATATTATATATACTAATAGGAAGAAAGGACTAAACAGAAAAAGACGGTTAGGTGCATCAATAGCATATTTTACATTCATCAATATAATAACTAAGCTAGGCATAATACATAAACAGTATAGGTAGAGTTTATATTAGGTTAGGAATAGCTTTATTTGCAATGGCAGACTAAATTAACCGCGAAATAAATGCACTATAAACGCACTATAGTATAGCGCCAGAGGGCCCTATAGCCCAGCGCTAAAGCGCCTAAATCCAGGAGCTATAGGGGGGCCCTAAAGGGGGAACCGCCCTAACCCGTAAGCCATCTAAACCCCTTACAAACCTAAACCCCTTATAAACCTAAACCCCTTATAAACCTCCTTAAACCTTTTCATAGGGTGTATAAACCTTTTATAGATACTAAACTATTACTAAACCGTTTAAAAACTATAAACTTTCTCAAATTTAAACGTTTAACTAAAAACTCAACGCTCAGCACCAAATAAACTATACAATCTAGTGAACGTTACAAACATCTGAGCCGCACTAGTTCCGCTCATTCATTTGAACGTATCGCTTAAATAAACCATTCATGAACTGTATGACAACAGTTCAAATGCTCCATATTCCACCCGTACTGTTGGAGAAGTGCTTGAAGCCTGCAGAGATCCCGTAGATCCAACGAATAAAGATGTCGAATGTCTCTGCTTTACAATGGTGAAGCTCGTGGTAACATGCCGTGAGCCTGCAGAAGAATGAACCGCGGTCGAAAGACGGGGGTTTGGCTGCTTGGAAGAGAACTTTTTCGTGGATGTTGAAGCTGACTTTGGTAGGGCCAATGGCGATAGTGATGATACGACTACCAAGGAACGAAGACCTGGGCATCCCCCGTCAGTCTCCAAAACATACAGGTATATATATATATATATATATATATATATATATAC
>MUZH01003284.1:0-11496 GCA_003012965.1 Juglanconis oblonga
ATAGGTATCGGTATATAAAGCGTTATGCCTAATATATTTTAAAAGCAGAAGAAGGAAAACGAGATCTAGTACGGTCTCGTAGGCTCTGCCCCCCCCCCAGCTCATCGTTAGGGGTTGATATCCCGAAAACTCTTCTGCGCACCGCACCAGGGAAGTCGAGACCAGGACCATCACCGAGGCAATCGGCGATGGGTTCCCAGAATTCAAATGAAACACGGTTGTCATACCGCTAGGCTAATAAGGCTCGTTGCGATGGTGGCTCGCCTGAAATCCGGATTGGTAAGGGAGAGATGTACGAGATACTGTCCCGACTCCAGAATAGGCATCGAGTGTGCCGAATTGGGATGGACGACAGGCTTCCGTTGAAACAGCCCACTCGGACTCGGAGCGTGTCACGTGCCTTGGTGAAGACTTTTCTCCGACTTGCTTCAAGCCGAGCTTGCTCGACCGTCACCAGTCATTCACCACCACCAACACATCAGTCTTTTTCATTGGCGCGCCATGCTTCCTACACCCGACACATCACACGTGTCGTACTCGCGGGTATACGAGCCCGCAGAAGACTCCTTCCTTTTCCTGGATACCATCTCGTCCGCTAGCGAGACCACGTTCCTGCAGCAAAGATTCGCCGCATCACCCAGTCCAATACCACTGGTCGTCGAGGTCGGCACCGGGTCGGGCGTGGTAATTGGTTTCATAAACGCACAAGCCCGCACCATTTTCGGGATCCCCGTCCTGACTGCCGGGGTGGACGTCAACAGCTTCGCCTGCAGTGCCACGGAGGCCACCGTCCAAAAGGCCGCAGCCGAGAACCCGGACACGCACGGGCATTTCCTAGGCGCGCTGAGAGGCGATCTGCTCAGTCCTCTGGGGGAGGGCCAGGTGGATGTACTGATCTTCAACCCGCCCTACGTTCCGACCGAGGAGTTACCCGCGCAGGATGAGCGGCTAGCTGTCGAGGGTGACGACACGCTGAGCGCCAGTGCTAGGTTTGATAGGGACTCGTACCTCTTGTCGCTGTCGTACGCCGGCGGGAAGCACGGGATGGAGATCACGGATAAGCTGATCGCTGCGTTGCCTGGAGCGCTGTCTGCGCGTGGATGTGCATATATACTGCTCTGTGCGGGCAACAAGCCCGAGGAGGTCAAGGCGAGGATCATGGAAGTTGGGCCCGAGTGGAGGGTATTGACGGTGGGCGACAGTGGCAAGCAGGCTGGCTGGGAGAAGCTTCAGATTATCAGGATATGGAGGGAGGAGGCTGGAAGGTCACAGAATGATACGTAGGGAAGAGAGGACGCACAAGTAGTTGCTGCTGTTATGTCATTGAGGTCCGTTTAGGCAAGGCCTCGTTTCTCTGCAGTGTCCATGCCATGATTGCATTCATGATCTCAATTTTGTCTCCGCCTCCAACGCCTCAATTATGAGATCCCTCCCCACATATGTTGAAATCCATGTCCAGCAAGCCGGGTGAGCGACTGGGTCCGCCTGAGACGGATGCGTCCCCTCTCATCAAAGCGAACCGAGAGCTTTCTGTCCAAGAAGTAGGCGCACTGCCACCCATCGTCCGCACGCTGAGCCGCAGATGCGCCTAAGAAATAGTCTGTCGAGCCATGCGCCGCCCTCTGTCCTTCCTTTGATCCATTCCTATGCCTCGATCACAGCAAGTTTACCGACCTCTTCCACGACCACGACCCATTCCTCGGCCACGGCCACCCCTTCCGCGAGGACCTCCACGACCACCACGGTCGGCGACCTCCTTGCGCGCCTTGTTCTTCGGTTTCGGAGCGTCGTCGATCAGCAGTGTGTCGAGTGGCAGGGAGTCTGGCAGGATGTAGTAGCGGATGGTAGAGCCCCGGATGTTCATGGCGTCCAGCTGGACGGGATCCTGGCCCTTGGGTGTCATCTTGACGTTGCGCAGGGAGGTGTTCATCTGGGGAGAGACGGATGTTATGGTGCCGTGGACGATTGTGCCTGCGTGCGATCGTCAGCATGTCTGCACTTCAATCATGTGGGGAAGACACGAGTAGGCTGACCATTCTTGAGTTCAATCGTTACCGTCTCGTTCGCACACTTCATCAAAAACCTGGCGTGGATCCATAATTAGCCTCGAGGTTCGTCGCCGACAAACGCAAGCCTTGAGAGAGAAAGCCGGTTCAGCACAAACAGTGCAGACAGAGGAGGATGGCGATAGTGGTGATGTAGGTGCTGCTTACCTGACGAGCTTCATCTTGACGGCTGAAAAGAGGGGGGTAGACGTCCTCCGAGTTCTGTTTCGAGGGAGAGGATGGACAGAGTCGTTTGCGGATGGGTTGAATTCAGACTTGAAAGCTGGTATGGGATGTGATCTGGGATTCGGGAAGGCGATGCGATGCAGACGGGACGCGCCTGCCAGCTCCAAAAACTTACGGGCGAATCACGTGGCAGCGGCGGTGACATCAGCGCTACCTTGCCTTAAGCGACTACTACACTGCGTGCAAAGTACCACAGGGGTATCGGTACCAGCGCAACAGATGGACGTCAATCATTGCTGTGAATTCAGATCCGTTTATTTCATACAAGGGGTATTCTCGCAAGGCTGGGAAGGGCAAGTCTAAACGGAGATGCAAATCATGCTATGTACACATCGTGAAGTTGCAGTGGCGGCGCAAAAAACATGATGCCGCTCCCATCACCAACTAACCACTCACGTCCATGAAGAGTGGCAAGCGCGCCGCCCATGAGGTATTCTTTCGGGTCTCGAGGTGGTCGTAGCTCATGATCACCATTTACTTCGTCTTCTCACTCTCATACTCCGACACCTTCTCCCACTCATCCTCAGTGCTGACGCTTGACTTGCTTCCTTGGGACGCCGGAGGACCACGTTGCTTGAGCTCGCCGGCCGAAGGCTCCTGCACCTCCAATTCCTTGCTAGCTGCTGCAATCGGCTGGCCCTTTGTCTTGGTCCTCGTCAAGAAGCTCTCGACCTCTGTCTCTTCGCTATCCGACGTCTGTACATTGGCTCTCGCAGCGGTCTTGCGCGCGGCGCGGGACTTCTCCTTCAGTTCTCTGTCATGATTGGCCTGCAGCTCACGTGCAAACCAGTTGATGGCATACCACAGACCGCCGCAGAGGAAGGATAGGATGATGAAGTGGATGCTGTAGGTGGCGAGCAGGAGAGCGCCGAGGACAAGCTGCAGGGCAGCAAAGGTGACATTGGTGGCGATAAGGAGGGAAGGCGTGGGCCCGGGAGTGAAGATGGACTCCCACAGATCCTGGACGAATTGCGACATGTTGTTCGATGGTGGTGGTGTGCTGAGACAGCGGTCGACGCGGTAGGCTGATGATGTGGTTCGCGGGGTTGCAATACCTGATATAAAATGTCAGTAATACAGCTGACGGCGACGGCTCTCAATCCACAGCGCGTGATCAAGCGGCTTCCCAGGCAGACGCGAGGCACAGAGTGGCGAGGAGTGAGGACAAGGAAGAGGACGCTGGCAGTCTGGATACGGAAAAGAGAGACGGGCCACGTGGGAGTGCTTGCCTGGGAGATGTGGTTCACGACAAGTGGCTGTGTTCGCACGTCGCAGAGAACTCGTCCCTAAGACGGGAGCTTCAGTTGACGTGATAATCGAGTTGGTCTGGCCGCTGTCGGAGGTACGATGGCTTCTGTCGTGTGTCGTCGCGCTCAAAGTGTTGCAAACAGAAGAGGGGCATGAGATTCCATCAGGTGCCCGCACTCGCCGCAACCGCTGACGCTGAGGTCACCCACCCTGGTAAGCGCGCTTAAACGCGGGCTGCATCATCGACGCGCCTACCATGTACATGGTACACCTTAAAAGTTCCACCTTCCACGGCCATACTATGATTGTGGAAGACACGTCGTAGCCCGCTTGCTAGATCTTTGATGCCATCACTAGATTGCCAGATCATCAAGATCATTCAGTCAGTCGCCTAGTTAAGCTACATCTTAGTCATGCTGACCAGCCCGAAAACCACCTATCGAAGTGCACAACGTACAAGCCTCTCCTGTTCTTATGGGAAACCATGCTGTGCGGGCGACAAAATGTGTGCCATGGTCTACAGCTTCGATGTTCAATTTCTGTACAAGGGGTGTGTCCATGATATGAGGAGAGCACTAGACCACTTGCGCCAACACCGTTATGGTACCACTTCATCTAATCAACCCGTGGACCCAATGCCTCTGGCTTCTCGCGTGGGACGGCAGTTCGTGTTGGACGAAACGGCGACTAGTTCCCAGGAAGCCGATAGCTCCATTCTTCTTTTGAAAGTCGAGCCGGCCGACGAGGGTGAGTGATATGCCACACGGGGGATGAAGATTACATTTATCATGATTGCACATAGCGCCTCGATGGGGAGGCGTGCATGGTAGGGCGGGATACGGATTCGGGTCAATATAATAAGATTCAGACCGGATGATGCGGCTGCCAGACAAAGGGTAGCATTTCACTGATTGCCGGAGGTCTCAGGGGTTTGTGTCCAGTTTCAAATTGGCTCCTTGGGGTGGTGGAGAGAGGCGCCCAGCCTGCTAAGCCTCCGTCAGCCAGCGGGATCCCGACGTGCACTCAACAATCCGGACGACTATATCACAGTACCAAGGATACGGATGGAGTAGAAAGTTGCTGCACGTCGTGAGATCTGGAGCATCGAGATCCGCGGGAAAGGGGGGGAGGGCACAGGTCCACAGCAACAAAGTCTTGCATTGAGAGTCGCAGCGGTTCCCCTGGCGGTTGCAGCTTGCATGTCGCGATGGTCTGGAGTTGCCGATGTCCACGGGTGTACACTTGCAGTGGGTGCAGACGCCTCCAAACAATATTCGGGACTGCGTGTCGGATGCAAGGAGAGCGGTCTTCACACACTCCATTCCCCTGAGTGTTGATTTTGTTTGTATGGTGGTCGCAGTTTGGTGGTCGCGGTTCTGGGGTTTCGTCTTTCCCGGTTCTCTCATTTTGCAATGGCGTGCCACGGTGTGCAGGGAAGCCCCCGTTCGAGCCATGAAATAGGAAGGCGTCCAGACAAGTCGATTCCTATGCATGCATCGCTTCTCTGGCTCGGGAAGGGTGATCTGCTGCTACTATACCTAGGTAGTACATAGTAGTACCGCAGTGAAAGGCTCTTGTTTAGTGTTGTCCTTGCCATGGTACCAATTCACCTCCCGCATTTCCATCTGTCTCGTGTGCGAAGCCTCGTGTGCTAAGCACGGTTGATGCTAAGCACGGTTGATGCTAAGCACGGTTGATTGCGCTCATCTCCCATCCTTCAACCACACGGAGGCTAGCGAAGCACAGACGGAAGACGGACAAAATTGCGTGGTCGCCAAACAATGTGACCTGGCACGCAACAAACCTGGAACCGCCGCGGAGCACTCTTCTTGGTTGCTCGTACTATGTATGTGCCACGGCAGATCCGGGCGCCAGCTGCTGATGGTTGAATACCTACCACTGGCACATGCAAGATTCGACGACAACCGGATACCTAATTGCTGCGAGATCAACAAGGATGGATTCTGGCAGCTATCAGAGCCATCCCACCACGATTGCATAGTACTGTCGTCATGATGTACTATGGTACCATAGTAGTACATAGTAGAGGCTGTCGCATCAGTAGCTTGCGCGAGGGAAGGTCAACAACCTCTTGTCATCAGGCCATACGCAGCTCTCAACCTGATACCGTTGCTCGGAAAGGGAAGGTGAGGCTTGCCTAGAGCACCGCATGCCTTTTTTACATGGGAAGGGGCTGCACCAGACGGCGGTACCTGCGTCGTACCGACTCGCACGGCCCCGAAGACCCACACACCAGGGGCTCCAAGCCTGCCATTCGTCGTCACATTCACCACCATCTCAGGAAATCAAATTGCTGCCCACCCATTGTCCCCCAAGCCAATGTGCCAATTTCATCCATCTTGATTGACCGTTGTTCGTTGGTGGTAGCGAAAAAAATACAACACGACCAGTCCAGTCATACACACTCTTTCTTTGCGTACGTTGAATTTTGATAGTCCTCGCACTTCACTCTCGCCAACCTCCCAAGGTTTTCACCCAAGGTCTGTCCAGTAGCAGATCAATCAATCAATCAGGCTTGACGACCAACCACCCCCCCCCCTTTCTAGAGTTCTCCTGAACATCCAACGGACCCCATCCCCCACCAATCTCAGTCTCCTCTGTACCTGACGAGTGGCATTGCACTCCCATCTGATCTTTTCCTGAAAATCACCTCCTCGTGCACATCAAAGCATGCCGTAAAGTTTCCTTCAACCGGTTTCCTCATACGAACTCTCTCCCGCCGCCCGCTATCCACCTCCAAGATACGCGCCCCACTAGGTACACCGGACGGAGGAACCTACCTGCCGTCTCCGTCTTCGTCTTCGCCTGGGCCTGCGTGGGAACCTGGGAAAGGAGAAGGCGGTGCCAATTGACGACACCAGCATCTCTGGAGTTCATCGCTTACCGTGGAGCATTGATTCTCATCACGTTCATTTTAGCACCTTTTCGATCTCTGCCGCTCTTTCGACTCCGACCCCGACCGCGAACCGGAACGACGCGACCTCTGTCACTGACGACACGAGATCAACACCTCGTACTATTCACGACACCTGATATGGACTGCGCGTAGAAGGCTTATTAGCTGTTTTCCATCCCCGACGCGATCTACCTACGACCCAAACGAGCTGTGGCCGCCCGCGACCTAGCCAGGTGAATCGCGCTATGCGCCATCCTCCATCGCGGCGCTGTGCCGCCCGGCCTCGGAGAAGGTGTACCTCTACACTGCTCAGGTCGCTCTTCGCGGTTGCCTCCTTGGCATCAATACCTACCTCTCACGCCATCAACTTTACCGCCACACCTGCTACCCATCTGGACCTCGACGGACTGGGGCAGGTTGGAATTGCGGGCGATTTCACAGGTCTATCGCTCTATGAGTTCGAGGTTCAGAATGAGGATTCATTCGCCACCAACGGCAGCGAGGCCCTACTGGCCCGTCTACCGAATGGCGTCTTTGCCTCCATCATCCAGGCAGATGCCTCCATCCAGTCCATGTGCTCCTTCGTTTCCAATGGAGCCGCGCAGGGTGTCATCATAGCAGGAAACTTCACCAGTCTGAGCGACCAGCAGTCCACGGGCATCGCCCTCTTCAACCCAAACACTACAGAGGTCACCTCATTACCAGGTCTGCAGGGCTCGGTCAATGCCGTGCTCTGCGACGACGACACGGTCTATATCGGGGGCAACTTTATGGGCGTTGACAACTCCACCAATGCCGTCTCGTACGTCGCTGGGTCAGGCTTCAGGGCGCTACCGTTCGCCGGCTTCAATGGCATCGTCTCCTCGATCGCGAGGGCGTCCAACGGCCACATCATCTTCGGCGGATCTTTCACTGGTCTGGGCAACACGAGCACTCCCAGCCAACCTGATGAGCAGGTCATTAACCTGTCTACTGCCAACATCTCCGCGACCGGATCCAGTACCACCACAGGCTTCAGCGACCCTAGCAACATCATTTGCAAGACGGGTGGTGTGGACGGCGCAGGGAACACCTGGCTGCTTGCAGACAATACCGCAGGCAGCTGGCGGGCGAACATGAGTTTCGGCTACCGACCCACGAAATTGCGTCTGTACAACACGCACCAGGACGGGCGTGGTACCAAGACATGGCGGTTTACGGCACTGCCCCTCCATGGTATCATGAACTTCACCTACATCGACCCTAGTACGAACCAGAACACCACATGCACCAGCGAGTGTCCCCTGAGCAGTAACTCGAGTATCACGTACCAGGATTTCCACTTCGTCAACATCATAGGAATGAACGCTTTTCGAATCGACATTTCGGCTTGGTATGGCAGCGGTGGTGGCCTCGACGGCATCGAGCTCTTCCAGGACGACATCTTCACCTACGCCATCAATGACTTCAATGAGCCCACCTGTGCAAGCATCTCGACCGCCTCCAACGCGACGCAGACTGGGGCTTGGACGACCTCGCCATCTTTCGACAGCACCTCAGAGTATCTCACCGCGACGCTGAGGAGCCCGATCACAAATGATTCAGCAACTGTTGTCTTCTTCCCGGACATCAGAGAATCGGGCTACTACACGGTCAATGTCTACACTCCTGGGTGTCTACAGGACGGCTCATGCGACACTCGTGGCCAGGTTCAACTCACCGGTACCATGTCGCCCACCAGTACCAACGGCACGATCAACACGTCCCTTTTCCAAACCAACAACTTTGACAAATACGACCCCATCTACTATGGTTATGTTGACGCCACCTCGAGCTCTTTCAGGCCCGCTGTCACGCTAGCACCCTCGAATGGCCAGTCTCTCACGCAGCAGACAGTCGTGGCGCAGAAGGTTGGCTTCGTCATCTACAACACCACTGATGGGCTCAACGGGCTTTTCGAATACGATCCTGCCGTCTCGACATATACCACTTCTGACTTCCAGAGTTCTGTCTTCGACAGTTTAGGCATGAACTTTTCCACTTCGTCTGTGGTGAATACTCTGGCGACATCCGGCGACGTGACGTATGTTGGCGGCAACTTCAGCACCACAGGCTCAAGCAACATCGTGTCCGTCAACAGCCAGAGCTCGACGGTACAGTCTCTCAACGGCGGTCTGAATGGCCTCGTCACCTCGGTCGTCGTCAGCAACAGTAGCCTATGGGTCGGCGGCTCTTTTGACAATACCCAGAGCAACAGTGTCACTGGCCTAGCTAATGTCGCCGTGTACGACATGTCCACCGGCGCATGGGACGCCCTTGGTGCTGGAGTCAACGGGCCCGTGTCTTCGGTCGTTCTGCTCACCATGAACATCTCCAGCTCGACTCCCGAGGTTGTCATCAGTTTGACGGGCAACTTCAGTCAGCTCAATGCGTTCGGAAGCAACCAGGCCGTCTCTACGAACGGCTTCGGCGTCTGGGTACCGTCACAGACAAACTGGTTGAATAACCTTGATATTGATGTGGAGTATCTGGATGGCAAACTAACCACATCAGTCCTCGACGTGACTGGGAGTGAGCCACTGTACGCCGGTTCTGTCGTGTCAGCACAACTCGGATCAGTGGACGCAGCCAGTCTGAGCGAGAGCAATGGTGATCTTGCCATCGGCACCTATTCCACTGCAATACACAGCGACTCGATCAATTCATCCGAGTCTTCGGCAATGCTCGATGCGCTCAATAACAGCGGCAGTTTGTCGGGGGTCTTTGCCGGGGTATTTCTCGACACTAGCGACTTGAACTTCACCATCTTGGCAGGACACTTCTCCGCAACGGCGAGCAACGGCTCCACGATCAACAATGTTGAAATTGTCAACAGGTCTAACAACTCCGTTTCCGGATTTGTCTCTGGCGTCTCTGCAGACTCGACATTTGTCGCCGCTGCTGTCCAGGGCAATACAGTATTTGCTGGCGGTAACGTGAGTGGATCCGTGAATGGTGCCAGCGTCCGTGGGCTGGTGTCGTTCAACCTACAAAACAACGACTATGGCACGCAACCACCAGCCCTGGAGGGTGGCAACAGTACCGTGAGTGCGATCGCCGTCCGCCCGGATACTGGCGATGTCTACGTTGGCGGCTCCTTCGACACGGCAGGCTCCCTAGGGTGTCCAGCAGTCTGCCTGTACAGCACATCCTCCTCGCAATGGACTCGACCCGGAAACAATCTGGTGGGCGAGGCTAAGACCATGGTGTGGGTCTCGAACAAGAAACTCGTTGCTGGGGGTAATTTCACTATCAATAGCTCCACGACGTTCCTCACAACCTATACCGCCGGTGATTCTGCTTGGGATAGCTACCCCGGCGCTTCTGCCATTCCTGGTCCCGTCGATATCGTGGCCCAGGGCTCCAAGGATGGTAGTCAGGTTTGGGTGGCTGGTACTGCCACCAATGGATCCATCTATCTGATGAAATACGATGGATCCAGCTGGAAGTCTGCTGGTCAGCCATTCGAAGCCGGCACACAGATTCTGTCTCTGCAGATCTTCTCTCTCACGGAGCAGGGCCAACACGGCTCTTCCGACCTGCTGGACCCGAAGATGTCACTGATGCTGACCGGACGAATCGTCGTACCTGGGTTCGGCACCGCGAGTGCGGCGCTATTCAACGGTACTGCGTTGACTCCTTTCGCCCTCGCGACGAACTCGGGCAACAAGGCAGGCACCATCAGCAAGATCTTTACAGAGAAGACAGACTTTTTCAGTGGTGAAAGCAGTGGCGGGCTCCCCATCTACGCCATTGTCCTGATAGGACTTGCGATTGCGTTGGGGTTGACCCTTCTCCTTGTGGTGGCTGGCATGGCTATGGACCGACTGCGAAAGAAGCGAGAAGGATACGTGCCCGCGCCAACGTCGTCGTTTGATCGTGGCAGTGGGATGCAGCGGGTCCCTCCACAGGAGCTGCTTCAGTCGTTGGGCAAAGGGCGACCGGGAGCGCCAACCGTATGAGGGAGTGTTTAGAAAGAGGAGGATATACCCCAAGGCAAGGAAACGGAGGAATTCGAGGCATTTCATCGGCGTTTCTGATGAGGTTGAGGTCATCAATACTATGTGGATTATGCAGGGAGCAACGGCGTTATAGGATGAGATTTTTCCCAGCATGCTCCTGGAAGGAGATTCACATACAGGCTTATCTGCACATACCATACCGTCACTGCTCATACTGGACCTAACCGCGGATATTTGGGGGCGTTGCGTTTCATCCGGAGGGAAGACACCTAGTATGGAGATGGCAGGCGGGGCGTACGACGGACGGTGCTGGACCTCGAGCGGAAGGGCGGGTGTGGGTGTCCTAGTGAGCGATTACAGGTCTGACCTCGACGGACGGAAGGGCACCAAACATTTCTTATCGGACCCTCCCCACGCATTTCTTGACATTACCAGGTCTCGCGACGATACCATTTCTAATGTTTATGTCTAAATTCATGTAATAGACACTGTCGCTTTGGACCTTGTTCTCTTCTTTTTCTTGGCGGCCAGATTTGCCTGGCCTCTGCTGTACGCTACCTACCTACCTAAGTTACAGGGTGGTTTTCCACTTTCAGGAAGCTTCACCTTGAACGATATTGCCACTTTAAGCCGATCCAGGGTTCTGTGGGCAGAGGATCGAGACAAGCAAATAATCACCAGATGCGAGATGTAAATGAAAACTAGAGCAAAGACACGATTCGAGTGATTGGGCGTGATGAGCGTCCTCGTCTGCCCTGTGTTGTTTGAAGTTCTTTCTGGCTTCGGAGGTCAAAGTCAAGGTCAAGAAAAAAAGAGAAAAGAAAAGAAAAGAAAAGCGGTCATCGAGGCGCAGGCACGGCATTAGGCGAGTGTCAGAGTAGTACTTCAACACTCGTGTGGTAATGCTAGAAGATAAGGAAAGGCCCGGGGATGACAAACTGGGAGGCAGAAGACGAGTACCTAGGCACGCATCTTCGAAGAAATATGCCTGTGGGTACTGTAGAAAGACGTAGGTACCGTACCTCTAGAGCGGGTGGGTGGTACTGTGTGGCACAGACAC
>MUZH01003285.1:0-11539 GCA_003012965.1 Juglanconis oblonga
GGTATAGTTAGTAAGGAATTAGAGGAAGAGCGTAAAAATAGTAGTATATCTAAACGGAGGCGGACGGGTTTATAATTATATAGCATTTGCCGTAAGACTAGCTATAATACGCGAATATATCTAAAAGCTGGAGAAATAGATAGCGACGATTATTCCGAGTAGTTTGAATAAATTTTATATATTATTATAGAGTTCTGGTTAATTAAAGTGGTAGGTAGTACGAAAAGTGACCGACTCGATGTCGTAACCGACTCGATGTATAACTACGTTAGCTATTAATACTTATGCTATAAGTTAGACTAAAGTACGAACTAAGTAAATAGTAGAGTAAGAGATCCTCTAAACTACCTAGATATAAGACGGGATAGAAGCAGAGAGAATATTAGTCTTTACGCCTTAACATTGCATATGCTCCTAAAGCAGATTTTATAATTACTTCAAACAGCAATTTCAATATCCTAATTAGAAAGACTTCTTGGATTATAAATAGTTAGTAAGCCGGAGCGGTTAGTTTAGTGTTTGGGCTCGTACGTTAACTAAATTTTAGCTGGATTTCCCACTTACGCGTCTTACGACCTGGTTGTTTAAAAATTAATGATCGAGTCTCATTTTCTTCTCGGAAACCCCCATTTGGCCGAGTTTCCATAAGATGCAGTCCACGACTGGGAATACGTGCAGCAAGGGGATGCTGGTCGCCGAGAGAAGTGAATGACACCATGGACGGATTACTCGAAAAGACGAGTTGCTCCGTGAGAAACCTTAGGTCTCACGTACACATGGTAAATAAGAGCCTTGGAAGGGAGTTTTGTCCAAGCTGATACTCACTATGCAGGACTCAAGGCGCCATGGGTCCATGGCAGACACCCACGTGTCTGACCACCTGCATATGACCGTGCGAAAACGGCTCGTATTGTTGCTCGCGTATCCTACCTTATGAGTTTGTATCAGTGAGCAAAGGGCGTAAGTACGTAACCTGCCAAAACTTCAAGGGCTTCAAGCCCGCGCGTTTCTAAACAAAACCGTCGCGGAATCCGGCTCCGTCGACCCAACGACAATCCGTCTTACACCAGCGTACGTGATGGCAACGCCATAGCCAAAACTGCTTCTTTGTTCAATCAACTCTCAATTCCTTGCCTCAACCGTGTGAAGCCTCCGGATCATCGCTATGAGCCATCACAATCACCACTTTGGAGGAGACGCTCATGCAGATGCCGGGTTTTGGGCACCGTCGTCGAGTGCTACAAAGTACCTACGTACACCGCTAGACGTTAAAACAACACAGCCTGTGAAATAATTTTTGAAATCTCTCACGACTATCCAGCTCCTGCCATGAGGACTGTGAAATCACAATCTACGTTGCCGAGTTTATTAATAGCCTAACTATCTTCGCCTATGGTATGTCTCTTTCTCCTCACGCTGCAGGGTCATTCAACCTTATTTCCATTCCAGAGACTGACCCCAAGACCCAGTATATCTCGCCTTCCGGTATCCGGGACGACGCCGCGGTCATATGGACCTTATGTCTGGGTGCTTCACTCTAGTCGGCATCACCTCGTTCCTATATCATGCAACCCTGCGATATATGGTCCAGTTCTCGGATTACTTATCCATGCTGTTCCTTTGTGCGGCTCTGATACAGCGTTGGACCGTTTTCCACATCAGCCGGCATCACAACCGCTTCAAAATACTCCGCCGTCTACCTCATGTCTGGGATTTACGTCCAAAGCGGCGACGTGCGCATACACTCCTCCACGTTCGCTCTACTTCTTACTTTCATCTGGCCCCTCTCTCTCTCATCAACTGGCGACAGCGGCCGGCGGGGGAGGCAGATCAGCATCGTAGGAAGCTCATACGCGCTGTGGCCTATCTGGTGATAGGATTCATTGCTTGGAACATCCATCTGCAGATGTGCCAGGACCTGCGAAGCCTGAGAGCATCAATAGGGTGGCCATGGTCGTGGCTTTTGGAACTGCATGGTTGGTGGCATATCTTGACGGCGGTGGGAACGGCCACCTATATGGAGCTGATACGAGATTTATGTGGATAGTTGCAATCTCACTCATAGGCCATGTGTTCCAGATTTGAAGTCATCGAAGGAGTCAAGGACAAATCGGATGGCTTTGAACAGACACGCCTTCAACATCTGATCTGTTCCAAGTCATCATCTCGCCAAACCAGAAACAAATGAACACTCAGCGTGTGGACCACATGCCAAGTCATCCCTATCCATGGTTTTGTCTATTTGTTCATGTAACCTAACGCCAAAATTCAATATTTTCACTTGTGTGGTGTCACCGCCAAACTAGGCCTGAGTATCAGCTTGCAACTCCACCGTTATGTCCAGCTCCTCGAGATATCCCTCCGTCCCATCGATGCGACCATTTCAAGATCTTCGCGACCTGTTTCACCTCCTCCTTGCCCTGCTGCGTTGTCACAGTAGATAGGTAGAACGTGTTATTTACCTATCGAAGTGTAGTTCACCGATGTGATAGGTACGGTAGCCCGCGATCAGATGCAATAGAGACCGAACTTACATCAAGGACATAGGCCCTTATTATAGTCATAATTTGACAGCAATGGTGGGTGATAGTAGCGGATTGTCTACACTGAGATTCCTTGCGTATACAGGGGCGAATCGAAACTTGATGACTATGAGCGCATTGTGGGCGATGGTTTTGACGGTGACGGGCGTCCCGTCCCGTCTTCCATCGCATCAAGCAACCCGTGTGCTATATTTTCGTTCAACGACGCCATCTTCGATCATTGCTTTTGCTACAGCTCACCTACAGCACTCAAGTCGGTGTATCCTGATGACAGATGGCATAAGGTGAAGTCCTTGAAGCTTGGGCCCGGCTCTCGTTCTCGTCCTTCACGGCTATAACAGGCAGGGGCTGCTGTATCGGCCTATATGCATTTGCTAAGATCACCTTTTGTTGCTCGATGCCTGAAAGCGGTTCTGCATATGTATGCGACTGAGTACGGACAGGTTTCGCGAGGGTTGATTGTTCTCCTTAGTCCTTACTCCCCCTAAACAGCGACGAGTTCCGCTTCTTCAACCCGGACGATGACGACGGCAGATGTTGGGTGTGATCGGAATTCCAAAGCGTGAAATAGAAAGTGGAGTACTAACGGGGAACGCTGATATCATGGACGATGTAGGAGGGAATTCTATTAACCGGCTTGGCTATCGCAGATGGCTGTTTCAAAACCTCCAGTATCCGTCGCTCCGTCCACGCCGCCCCTGCGTCATCTGAGCTAGAAGAGTCGGGCACGAGGTTGAGCAGACCTTGATGCTTAATTGCCGTGCCGATGGCACACACTTGGCTTGGTAATATTGAAGTCCTTCAGCTCCTTGCGCAACGATTTTCCCCGCCCGATATGCGGGTGGTCTCGGCTCAGTGGCCTGGAGCATACCAGAAATCGGGTGAATCGTGATGGGTCTCCGCGAGGGGGGAGCAGGAAGAGCAGGTACAGGAGGGTGGCAGTGAACCGGCAAAAGGGGAAATGGGTGTCTCACCCAAGGCCTGCATCGTTGAAATGCCACTCCTGCGTTTCGGGAAAGGGCAAATGGAATGATGTTAATTGCAAAGTAGAAATGTCTCAGAATCAAATGCAGGTCACAAATCCCTTGGTATCAAGAAGGAAACTGATTCTGCTGAAAGCCACAACGCCCATGCCCATGCTATTCTACTCACTTGGTAGGGGTATCAGTGTAAGGATCAAAGCCCACGCGCCGCTTCGCCTCGTTCCGCGCCTTCCACCGCGCCTCCCCGTTCAGTCCCGTAGTGGACGTCTCCTCCAAGAAAAACGAGAGGATGTAGTCCGGAATGGAGAGGTGGGCAGCCTGCTGGAACTCCTGCAGACTCGTAAGCCGGATCAGCATCTCCATGAGCGATAGTGACGAGGTAATCGAGCCGAAGGGTGACCGCGCCATGAAGTTAGCATCGCGCTGTGACTGGGTGGTCGGCTTTTCGAGTTCTTGTGACGGGGTTGAGATGTTGGAGCGGCCAGTCAGGTCGGTTGCGGAGAGGTTCTTCATTTGCTTCAGAATATTGGCATCCAGCGATCCGCGCGGTGATGGGATTGGTCGGGATTCCTTGATGGTAGGCACTGCTCTCTCATCCTCGCTCTCATCTTGAGTTTCATCTTGGGAGTCGGATGACTCGTCAGCATCTTCGAATACCTCTAGCGCAAGCCATTCCACGTCGAGGTGTGGAGGCAGGTGCAACGCAAGAGGATGTTGCTCCACTTCATCCTCGGTTGAGATCCCAAGCAGCTCGCTCTCTTCCCGTAGCTGTCGGTCAATCTCATCTTGGTCGTCTGATGCGACACTGCTCACGCCTTCAATCTCCGGACTTGCTCTCTCGGGCGTCATGATGTTTTTAACGACCTCCTCAGCCGTCGGGGCACTCGTGTCCCTCTTCAGCAGCAGTATGGGATGGTTACCGGCCTCGTCAGTATTGCCAATGTTTAGGATCCTGCCGCTGTCTGTGTAGAATATCTTGGCCACCTGGTGGATGGGAATCGACTCCCGAATGCCTGCCCGAGGCATGCCGTCGTAGGGGCACGTCTCGGACTCATCTTCGTGAAATCGACCGTCATCCAGGTCTTCAATGATCTCCAGATGATACGAGAACTCATCCGGTCGTCCAAAGATCGGAGCCTCCCGGAAGGATGAGCCTTGATTGGACATGATTGAACTTGTGACGGACGGGACGTATCCTAGGGCATGATCAAAGTGCCATCCCATGGGTGTCCTGCAAAGCCGCACCCGAGCCTTGTGCAAGACTTCTTGCCAAATAGGCTTCCGTTCGCCCTCTCCAAGCCCGTACGGCTCCTCCTTGGTGGGGGTTCCAGATGGAGATGGACGAGGGGTGGCTGGTCTCCTGTTTTCTGTGTCATTCTGGTGTGCTGTGGTCTTCGTATGACCGGCAAACAGCATATAAAGCGACAAGTAGAAGGACGGGCCGATCTGAACAGGCCGAGTAGGATCACTGGCGAACTGAGTATCTCCCATATTCAGGAAGAAGCTGGCCTGCAGGAAACGCGAGGGAGAGATGCCGGTGGGAAGCGAGGATGACAGAGTCTCTCCCGAGGCAGTGATGGCCAGCTGCAAGGTCGGTATGTCACTCTCGATCCGTGCCAGCAGGGCCTTGATCTCCCGGATGATGGCGAGCAATTCTGCATGGTGGGCCTCATCCGTCTTTGCTGTGGTTCCTCGGCGACGAGAGCCCTCCTCCGCAAGAGCAGCATTCTCGATCCTGTTGCCTAGCGCCACAATATCGCGGTGGAGGGACTTTGCCAACGGCACAGCTGACTCCAAGAAGACATTGCCACGTCCGGACCTAGCCCCGTCAGCAATGTGCTCCCATGTCCACATGGTACGAAGCGTCTGGTCTGAGGTGACTCACTTGAACTCTATCAAGTCTATGACGGGCGACAAGATCTTGATCTTGCTGTCCAGTTTATTCTGCAACGACTTGAGCTCGATCCGGGTTGCGCGGTCGTCGACAGTCTTGAGCAGCCTAGAGCACTGGCCGATGGCATAGGTCGAGGTCAGGGCTAGGCCGCTGCGGACGGCCATGTTGAAGGCCTGGGCCCCGAGCCGGGCCAGGAGGGCATCCATGCCGAGAATGGTTGGTCGGCCGGTGGGTGGCGGTGAGTGCCGGTGAGTGCCGGTGAGTGCCGGTGAGTGCAGGTGTATGGCCGCTGGGATGGGACTCCTTAGTTGGGCTGGTTCGGGTTGGGTTGATCTCCTTGGGGTTCCAGGTGGACGCCTCAGGATGGGAATACAAGGCTATCTCATGGCCGATACTGAGGAGGACTGAGAAAAGAAACCCCACCGAGACTGTCCACAGGAGGCTGGAACACACATCAAGACAAAGTTTACTTCCCACCTCAAACTGAAGACTCGCTGTCGGTGGTGGTGAGTTGTCTGTGTGCCAAATGAGCCTGCCTCCTTTCTTATCTGATAGACTGCAAAGCTGGGTGGAGGGATGTTAGCAGCCGTCCACAGCGTCGGGCAGCGGCCAGCCAGCCAGCCCGCTTGTTCCTGCCATGACGCTGACGCTGACCTGACCTGCTGGTGGGGCACAGGTTCTGAGGTCCAAGACCCCTCCCCCAAGCGCAGCTAAAGGCGACGCCACTCCAAACTCCAAACTTTACCACCATCAACCTCCCAACCTGGGATCTCATTGTGTCTGCATCAGGACTCGACGAGCTCTCAGGCACCAACAAGACAAGGCTTGTATCTGTGAGTCACTTGTCTTGTCTTCTTCTGTACCGCCCCAGGGCTTGCCACTCACAGTCCTGACCTGCGCCCGGATTTTCTTCTTCGACGTAACCCAACCGCCAACCTCGATCCCTGCATCCGTCGAGCGAGTGAAAGTGATTTCTTGAAATACCCACCCCACCGACCGCGTCGAGTCTGCCAGCTCTGCGACAACAAACTTCCCGTCCTCCAACCTCCAACCTCCAACCCGCTTCACTTCCACGGCTACTCCCCAACCACATCCATCATGTCGAACCTCAACTCATGGGAAGACGACCCGGCCGCCCAGGATGAGAACCTGGCCCAGCAGGCCCAGCAGATGAACCTGGGCAACAACCAGGCGCAGGGAGGCTTCCGCCCGGGTGCCGCCACCTTCTCACCCGGTGCAGCTGCGTTCCAGCCGGGACAGTCCTACGCCGCTGGCTATGGGATGCCTCAGTACCAGCAGGGCTACTACGGGAACCAGCAAGGGTACTACTCTCAGTACGGCGGTCAGCAAGGCTACAACCAGTACGGTCAAGGTGGCTACGGCAATGTGTACGGTCAGGGTCAGGCCCAGGCCCAGGGCCAGGGCCAGTACAACCAGGGCTACGGTACAGACACGATGCTTCCCAGGGAATGTCCGGACAAGCACACAGCTGACTTTGATCCAGGTCAACAATACCAAGGTTACCAACAGGGACAACAATTCCAGCAACAGCAGCAACAAACCCAAGCTCCCAAGCAAACCCCCACCATCGCTAAGCGACCGACTGAGCCCGCCGCTGCGTCTACCGATTCTCCCAAGGTCACTCTTGCCACCAAGGAGGGCGGCGCCAAGGTTCTGAGCATCGGCGGCGATGCCCCCAAGCCGAAGGCTAAGGTCCTGTCAATCGGCGGGACCGCCCCTGCAAAGGAAGAGCCAAAGAAGGAGGACGAGGGCGCAGAGGCCAAGGACGACTCCAAGCCCGAAGAGGGTGCTAAGGTCACAGCCACCAAAGCCATCGAGAAGACGGGCGAGAAGGCTGGCACCGAGTCAGGGAAGACATCTCCAACACCCTCGTCGGGACGGTCCAGCCCTTCACGAGCCGCCGCTAAAATCGCAGCCCGCGATGCCGCCGCGGTCGAGCAAGAGCAGTCCGCTGATGTCGACGAGGAGACCCTGAAGGACATGTACGGCAAGGAGCACGTCAACATCATTTTCATCGGTCACGTCGATGCCGGCAAGTCGACCCTCGGTGGTGCGATTCTCGTCCAGACTGGCATGGTGGACCAGAGAACTCTCGATAAATATAAGAGGGATGCCAAGGAAATGGGCCGTGAGACATGGTACCTGTCATGGGCTCTGGACCTGACGAACGAAGAGCGATCAAAGGGCAAAACCGTCGAAGTTGGTCGTGGATTCTTCGAGACTGAGAAGCGAAAATACAGCATTCTGGACGCGCCTGGTCACAAGACCTATGTGCCAAACATGATTGGCGGCGCCTCGCAAGCAGATGTCGGTATTCTTGTCATCAGGTGAGCATGATCCTCTGTCGGGCGCGACTGACAGACCCAAGAAAAAGATCGATTCGGCTGACTTGTGACCAGTGCACGCAAAGGCGAGTATGAGACCGGTTTCGAAAAGGGTGGCCAGACCCGAGAGCACGCCATGTTGGCCAAAACCCAAGGTGTCAACAAGCTCGTTGTCGCCATCAACAAGATGGACGACCCGACGGTCGAGTGGTCAGAGGAGCGCTACAAGGAGTGTTCCACCAAGCTTGCGACGTTCCTCAAGGGCACTGGCTACAACCTGAAGACCGATGTCTTCTTCATGCCCATCGCCGCACAGTCACTCATGAACATCAAGGAACGGATACCAGAGGGAGTCTGCCCGTGGTACAAGGGCCCTTCACTGCTTGAGTACTTGGACGGGATGCAGGCGTTGGAGCGCAAGCTAAATGCACCATTCATGATGGCCATCGCCGGAAAGTACCGAGACATGGGTACCATGGTGGAGGGTCGAGTCGAGGCCGGTGTGGTCAAGAAGGGCATGACCTTGATGATGATGCCGAACAAGGCAAAGATCGATGTCGCCGCTGTCTACGGCGAACAGGAAGATGAAGTTCCGTTCGCACAGTGCGGTGACCAGGTGCGGATGCGTCTCCGTGGCCTTGAGGAAGAGGACATTCTGCCAGGTTTCGTGCTTTGCTCACCCAAGCGTCTCGTCCACTGCGTGAAGCAATTTGAGGCCCAGATCCGCATTCTGGACCTCAAGACCATCTTGTCCGCCGGCTTTAACTGCGTGCTGCACGTTCATGCCGCTATCGAGGAAGTCACGTTCGCGGCGCTTTTGCACTCGCTGCAGAAGGGTACCGGCCGCAAGAGCAAGCGGCCACCTACCCACGCCAAGAGGGGTGACAGCATCATTGCCCGCATGGAGGTCACAGGTGCCTCGGGTGCCGTGTGTATCGAGAGGTTTGAGGATTATCCCCAGATGGGTCGCTTCACTCTGGTAAGTAACTTTGATGCATCTGGACAGCGGGATCCCACGGTTGCTAACTATCATCGCAGCGCGACCAGGGCCAGACTATTGCTATCGGTAAGGTCATCAAGCTCATCACCGACGACGCAGCTTAAGTGCCTTACGAGAAGAGGGGAGCAAACCTAGGCATAGAGATGACGATGGCGCGGAAGGGGGGTGAGCAGCAGCAGCAACGCTGTCATCACGGGGGCAGATAGATCTTACGTATGGCCAGTTCTGGCTCAGTGTCGCTTGGCCATAGGACTTCTGCATCATAGCACACAGCATCGTAGCACACAGCATCGTAACACACAGCATCGTCGCACACAGCATCGACTGCGATGCGGGCGAAATAAAAGTTGGATCCTATGGACAACTGGGGGCTGAGTCAGCCTCAGTGTCTCAACATGCAACTCGTGATGTGGGCGTACAGGGAGAGTGCTTTTCCATACAGATTTCCCCAGCCATGCGGGCGGACAATCCCGGGGCTGACGTGGGGGCGGCTTGACAAACAAGGGCCCCTCGGGCCTTCTAGCGCGCTGATCCGATGCCGCTGGAGAATGGGGATTTTTGTGGGGGGCGGTACGACGGTACTACTGCGAAACCGATTTTCGCGTGCCGATAACCTTGGAGCCTCTTGTAGCCGAACAATTTCATATCATTCTTCCACCCGTCCGTCCGCCTGTCCACCTCCTCTGACGCCCAACACCTCTGTCTCCTTTTGAGGTGCGCCCCGACAACAACTTCTTGACAGAACATTCAAGATTACCAGCTGTCAAGATGTCTCAGGACAAGCCTCTGCCGTTCATATACCAGTTCGCCGCTGGTAGGTCTATATTCCCCACCATCCCGCTCACCCTCTGTCGCAAGATGACTGGGTGATCACATGGCTGACTCTGACTTTTCTCTGAACAGGCGCTGTCGCCGGTGTGTCTGAGGTATGGGTATGCCTTCTCTTTGCTCGATTGGTATACTAACAGTTATGCGCTTTCAGATTCTGGTTATGTATGTGCTGATCAGTGCTACAAGGCCTAGCGACGTTGGTGATGCTGGTGATGCTGGTGATGCTGGTGATGCTGGTGATGCTGGTGATGCTGATAGCTGGTTCTAGGTACCCACTGGACGTCGTCAAGACCCGAGTGTAAGCCTCCTTCCTATGCGCAACAAGTGATGTAGATCTGACATGTATCACAGGCAACTCCAGACTGGCACAGGTGTGGGCGCTGACCACTACAATGGCATGCTGGACTGCTTCCAGAAGATTGTCCGCAACGAAGGGTATGTACCGAAACATCATAGCCTCGTGCATCCCCATACACAAATGACGAGAGGTGAAGGGCACACTGAAAATTGACACGCCCCTCCCTGCACAGTTTCTCTCGCCTCTACCGCGGCATCACGGCCCCGATCCTGATGGAAGCCCCCAAGCGCGCCACCAAGTTCGCCGCCAACGACGAGTGGGGCAAGTTCTACCGCAACGCCTTCGGCGCCTCCCAGATGAACCAGTCACTCTCCGTCCTGACCGGCGCCACCGCTGGCGCCACCGAGTCCTTCGTCGTCGTGCCCTTCGAGCTCGTCAAGATCCGCCTGCAGGACAAGGCCTCTGCCGGCAAGTACAACGGCATGCTGGACGTCGTGTCCAAGATCGTTCGCCAGGAGGGCGTGCTGGCTATGTACAACGGCCTGGAGAGCACCCTGTGGCGGCACATCCTCTGGAATGCCGGGTACTTTGGATGTATCTTCCAGGTGCGCCAGTTGTTGCCGAAGGCGAGCGATAAGAAGGGTCAGATGGTGAATGATATCATGGCCGGTACAGTGGGTGGTACGGTGGGCACAATTCTCAACACACCCATGGATGTCGTTAAGTCGCGCATCCAGAACAGCCCCAAGGTATCGGGCAGTGTGCCGAAGTACAACTGGGCTTGGCCTGCTGTGGGGACGGTCATGAAGGAGGAGGGTTTCAGTGCGCTGTACAAGGGTTTCTTGCCCAAGGTGTTGAGACTGGGTCCGGTGAGTCTCGCCCCCGCCCCCCTTTTCCTGCCTTGCCCATGCGTCTGAGAGCGTTGTTTGCTGACATTATGAACCCAGGGTGGTGGCATTCTTCTCGTGGTGTTCACCGGCGTCATGGACTTTTTCCGCAAGTTGAACGGTCAGGCATAGACGGTCGGTCGGTAGGATATTTGAGTCTTCTGCATCATTTGCGAAGCATTTGTCTGGTTTGGTATGCATATTTGCCACCAGAAATACGGTTCAAGACAGATACCAAGCACGCGCTGAGAGTAAAAATAAAAATAAAAAAATCGATGCATACATGCACATTTTCCCGCCAACTGAAAGGCATCGGCAGTCTTCATTCGCGGGCTGGTATGGAGATCCCATACTGATCCTGTCTGAGGTGTTTGGTGGAGTCGAAGCTCATGCGGTTGAGGGGCCTGACATGCATAGGCATGTTCAGCTGTCGTCGCTCGATGACTTTCGTGAGTCTCGTCTTAAAGAACAACTCCAATTTCCGTCGTATTCATAGAGCTGCTGATGATCAATCATGATTATGCGGCTATGATGTTCGTCTCCTGCCAATGATGGCTTCCAAATATTTCAGCAGTGACCCATCCCTTCCGCAAATGGCTGATCCCAATAGAGGGGAGGAGGCTTCGCAGCAAAAAGTTGGGACATATAGTTACCCGGATAAGAGAGAGAGAGGCAAAGGAAAGGAAGACACGTCTACCACGAGTCGTACCATCGTTTGCAGTGTATATGTCGAGACGCCGTCATACGAAACGTGGGGT
>MUZH01003286.1:0-11544 GCA_003012965.1 Juglanconis oblonga
CTCGTACCAGTATCAAAGTACCCCCTCTTCTTCAAATTCATCATCAACATGGCTGGCTGGTGAGCCGACTCGTCCCTCCTTGCCCATGTCTCTCTCTCGCCGCCTTTCACTGACATCGCTCCCCCATCAGCGCTTGCACTCAATGCTGCTCGGGTGGACAGTGTAGCTCTGGCTGTAGCTGCTCCTCTTGCAAGGCAAGTTCCTCTTCTTTCCTTGACTATCGTGGTAGTTGCGACTGACCAGACCGCAGCACTGACCGGTTCCTCTGTGGCCCAAACAAAACGTCGTTGTTTTCGAAGTCCAACTTTCATCACACTCGCTTAGTTTCACTGCTCACCATATTGAGAGCACGTTAGCTTGAGGAACGGCCGTGGGGGGGGGGGAACCAGGACTGTCCTCAGATGGAGTACAGCAGACTGGTTGTTGCTCGTGTGTACACACATGATTTCACGGTCAAGTTCCTGTAACCTAGATACTGCTCCTCAGCCACGCTGTTGAAGAATTTCCATACTCTCATTTCATAATCAACGGCCTATCGTCTGCCTAAATAACCTGTACTACACCTGGGTTAGCCTCGCAGCACTTTCACAGGGGACGGAAAACAGAGATGGCTTACTCTACCAAACAATTCCAGGTACAGCGTGGACGAACTCGCTTTCAAATCCATGATGTGATTGATAACGTAAGCCTGCACGCCACTCCATGCCAATGCTGGTTCGGATGCTGGAAATCATAATTGGCTGATGAAGACTGGATCACCTCTCGTAAATCCACTTTTGACCGTGCCACGCCGTGCCGATGCCGATGCTGCTGCTTCTCATTTCCCATTTTCATTGGTTTTCACTTCCATCACGTCCTGTGTGCATGCCTCATGCCCATTTGCCGAGCAGTGCCATCAGCCCTGCGCCAAGGCACATGCATCCAAACGCCGACAGCGTCATCCCGATGCTGCCCTTCCGCATTTCCACGTTAAACATGAATTCGTGAGCCATCAGTTCGACCAAGCCGGTGTAGATGAGGATACCCGCTGAGATGGAGTCGAAGACGCCATTGATGGTCAAGGTCGTCAAGCTTTCGGGCGCAAGCGAGGACCGAACACCAATACCAGCCGCGATGGCGATGGGCGTGGACAGCGCATAGGCGAAGCCGAGCACGTAGGGCAGGTACTCTTTTCCTCTCGGCCACTGGGCAATTGCCAGTCGCGTACCGAGACCGAGCCCCTCAAAGGTCTGGTGGAAGACGAGGACGATGTACAGGATGGTAAACTCTTCACCCGAGACGGCGAGGGTGAGCCCGATGAAGATGGAGTGGAAGATGACGCCGAATTCCAATATGAACAGGGCGGTCATCTGCGCTGCGAAGGAATCGGGATCCTCGTGCTCGCGCCTGTGGCCGAGATGGTCCTCGCCGCCGGGTGGATAGGACATTTCATGGGTGAACCCTGAGTCGCCGTTAGCGGACCTAGCGCTCATGGTGGCCGTCTCGGTGGCAGTGACGTTCTCCTCATCAGTGTGCTTTTTAGCCGACGACGAGAAGAGCTCCTGTGATGGGTCATGTCCATGGCTGTGGCCGCCGTCAAGATTCCATTCAAATCTGCTAGCAAGCAACTCAACAAAGAACATGACGAAGATGGTCATGAGGGCAATGCCTTCTGGCCAGGGGTAGCTGGCGATCGCGGAGTCATCTGAGAAGCATGGCGAGCCAAGTGCCTCGTTGGCGGGGGCCAGCAGGTGGATGAAGGCCGTGGCTATGATAACGCCAGAGCCAAAATATTTTGCGATGAAGAAGGCAGTTTTGGGAACCTGTATGCGGCTGGACCGTGCGAGGATGATGGGCGCCACCGCACCGAGGAAGGACCCCACCATGATGACGAAGATGGAGGAAATGCGCAGTCCCAGGCGGCCATCATAGTCGTTTCCAGAGCCGCAGTCGATCGTGACGATGCTTGGCGCGGCAGACATCTTGGGTCTTTGTGGCTCACAAGAGCTTTGTGCAGGTGAGGGTGAGGGTGAGGGCGAGGTGAGAAGACAATGGAACCCAAGATGGTCGGTCGGTCGGTCCTAGGCGGGGTGGGTGAATCCGCAGCACCGATGAGGAAGAGGATGAGAGAGACGACGAGGAGCCAAGTTCGAAAAAAGAAAGAAAAATCTCGGTGCAAGGCAGAGGACCAAGACGGGTTTATCAAGGGCAGCCCACAGCTGAACCTCAGACAACTCTCCGGGGTATCTATGCTGTCCAGGCGAGGCTGGGAGGGAAAGAGAACCTTGAGGGGTGCTCAGGCAGGATTAGTTCTTACTTTGTATGCGTGGTGCGGGAAGAGATGCGAGTCGGGAGGCTTGGGAGGGTCCCAGGTTTGGGTCTTGTGGGTGCTGGGCAGTGCGCAGACACCAGAGGTTGTATTTTCGTGGGGACCTTGATGGCCACAGCCGGTCACTTTTTCGCACAGATACGTCAGAAATGGCGCGGGTGTGATTGGCCGAATGAGCGAACTTATGGGTCTGGACATGGGCAACGCGGAATCGCTTTACCGAGCGAGGGGTGACCTAAAAAATGAGACCTTACCCCCATGCGGCTTTGGCCATCAAGGTCCTCACGGCCTTCTTTCACCACTTAGGCCACGGTTCACCACCCCCCCCCCAAGAAACCCTCGAGCACAATATCATACCTTGTCTACTCATGCCCAACATCGACAATCTCCGAAAGCAATGAAACCATGGACAGAAGAATTATTCATACGCTCCTTTGTGTTTTTCACAAGGGCACAGTCGAGCAGAACGGAGGAGACAAACCTCTGGAAGTGACTGCTGACTTCACTTCCATACCTCCAGGCCGGTTGTCACGGGAGCCATACTTCGATCGTTTGCGAGTAAATGTGATCTGACTGGTCGCAAGTGGTGTCTCATTTCCTGGGCCAAACGGCTAAAGCATCGAGACATGTTGCCCGGGAATGACTTAGATCTTGGTTCAGCTTCCGAAAGATCTCTGCCAGGCTATGCCGTGGTGTCCTTTCAAGCTAGAAGAAATAAGCCCCAACATTTGGATTGCATGACCGAGATCTTGGCTCCCAGGATCCTGCCACGACGTGAAAGAGAAATTATAGCCGAAGCTGAAGCCAAAGAGAGAGCGGTTTCGACAGGTGCGGATGACATCGTGAGGACTGCAATTAGCGGTTGCCATGTGCTTGTACTGTGATATAGGTTGTCCCGGACCACGGCTGTACACCGATGATGGGTCGCACTGACAGGCAAACGGGTACCTACTTGCTGAGAGCGCACCTTGACGGATCGAGTCTAAAGGGAGCCTGCAGTGATGTGTAAATTCTTACAACTCGGCCGGTCCCCGGGTCCCGCAAGAAAACCGGACAGGTGAGATGAAGTTGAGCGAGCCAAGTCGGTGACATGGTCATGGGTCCCGCCCAGCAATGCCATCAAATGCCACACATCACCTACACCGATGACCAGCTGGCCACCCCGAAGAAGACAGCAGCAAGACTGCGTCCGAATGTTCAAATGAGCGACACGTCTCTGAGAACCGAGGTTCGACATGAGGTGGACAGAAACGTAGGTATTGCGAGCACGTTGAAACTTGGTGGACCCTGTGACAGCCCCGCAAGCGGCGCGAGGCCGAAAATGGGGCAGAGGAGTCTGACTGACGACATGCGACACTGGTCTGCTGCAACCCTTCGCCAGGGGATCAAAGCGCCGCTTCGGGCCGCTGCCTCTTTGCTCGCACTGACGTCGGTTGGTCGGCTGGTCGGGTCCCTTGTCGCTTGTGGGCGCTTGCGAGGCTCATGGTTGTGTTTGTGATGTTTGTTTTCTCGTGGCGGACAATGGAGAAGGGGCACCGTCGCATGGATGCGTAGGTAGTGACTATGTACACTAGTACGTCCGTACAGACAGACATACACCCAGCTGCTGCAGCCCTATAGAAAGAGTCGTCATGAACCTGCATCCTGTCCGATCTCCTAGTGGAGACCGTGTCTTTGTGCTCTGTGTCTCGTGGACTGTAAGGTTGTGGTGACAGAGGCAGTCAGCTATTGTCTATGTTGGAAGGCCACCCCTTCGAGGATATTCAGGTTCAGGGACAACCCTAAGAGTCGGATATTGTGGCCGGTGGCTGCAGGACTGGAACATGCATGATGGTTTGCTGTGGTGGAGGTGGAAGTCGAAAGAGGGGAGGCACCGAAAAATGGCCATCATATACATGGCTGTATCTCGAGAAGTCCCCAGTCTTTGTAGTCCATGGGGTAGTCTCCTCAAGTCTAATTGGAACATATACTATGTCAAAGTACAAAGTATATCGAAGGCAGGGGGGAGATCAATCTGGGGGAGCTCGGGCCACACGGGTTAGAATTCCGATTCAGCAATGACCCCACTTGGTGCATATGGAGTGGGGCATACCTACCTACCATAGTAGGTAGGTAACTCGCTGGACATGGAGCAACCTGCGTCACACCTTCACACCTTCACACCTTCACGCCGTTCCTCATTCACTGTCAATCAACACAACTTCAACACAACCAACAGCTTTCTTAAACATTCTATTGCATCGTTGCCAGTACCATGGGAACTCTCAGCCAATCTGTCATCATCCTGTCTTATGGTGTCGTCTTTTTAATCCCAACGACACCTTTTCTGGTGGAGCTGTAGGGTTCGTTGTTTTTACTGAGGTGCCCGCTGGAGTCCAGGCACTTTAGCTGCCTGCCAGCCCCTCTGGTTCACCCCAGCCTGCCGCGACAAAACGCCTGCTCCAGTCTGCTCCGAGCCCTGGCGCACTGCCAGCGCCTCATCAGCATCTGCGGCGACTTCATTTGGTGCTTGTCCACCTGCACCCTCCATCCCGATATCCACTTTCGTCATCCTCATGGCGTCTTCCACTCACGGGCCGGGCGCTGTCGTCCCCCAAGGCCCAGGGCAGTTCTCCAGTGCTGTCTTCTACGCTTTCGATGAAGCCACAGCCACATCCAGAAGCGCCTCTGCCTCGACCGGCCCCCGCGACTCACCACCACGCCCAGTCGTGCAGACATCGCCACCCGCATCGACTTCGACGACCTCGACCTCGACCTCAGCCGGGCCCTTCACCTGCCCACGCAATGTCAGGCTGGCCCCCTTTCCACGTATCGCGGTCCATGGCCTATCTGGATCACAGATACATCCCTCCGACCTCGAGGCCACCCAAGGTCTCATTCGGTTGAGCTCGAGTGTCGAGCCCATGAATGCGACCATGCTCGCGCCGTCGCCGTCGCCGTCGCCCTCCTCCTTGCCCATAACCACATCTCGGGAACAATACCCACACTCATACCCATCACAGCCAGAGCCAGCGCCTGCTGTGCACAATGGCTTCATGCCTTTTCACGCTCCCGTTACAGCCCCCATGCCCATGCCCATGCCCATGTCCACACCCATCTCCAACCCAAAGACCGAATGCGACGGCTCGCCTCACCCTGCTGTCGCGGATCATCCTACTCACCCTACCATATCCACCTCATCAGAGGAGAATGCCGGTCGCCATTCTGACATCTTCTCTGTTGGGGAGAATAGCGACACCATATCCGACCCCGATATTGATCCGGCCGACAGGAACGTCACGACCCAGGCCATGTCACAGCCGCCGTCCTTCATACCGGATCCCAGCTCTTTTAGGATCGAGGAAAGCCCTCCCATGGTGCAACCAGCACCTCTTCAGCCAGCAGGCGCGAATGGTATTGCTCCACCACTTTTTTTCTCGTTCGGGCTCAACAGGGACACTGCAAACCAGGCCGTGAACAGCCATGTCGAGGAGGACCACACTTTAGCACCACAGTCCACGCCTCGCAGACTCTACGACCCATCAGCCCCAATCTTACCCATGCATGGCATCCAGTGTGTCTGTCGGGCTGTGCCCGAAGTATTCCTTCATATCCTGGATGCTCGTGAGGGAAAGGTCGCCGATGTAAACACCCTCGCCAAGCTGTATGGTGCTTGCAAGGATGACCTGTGCCCCTTGCACTTGAACGCATATGCGAAGCTTATCACCAATGCCGTCGAGACAGTCGCAGCGCCTCCGATGGCCGTTCAGGCTCAGCAGCCTGGGGAGGAAAAGCAACCCGTGGAAGAACAACAGCTTATGGATCGCATCGACCACGAGCCCGTCGCAACAGGATCAGGGACCAAGTGGAGGGCTGTTCCTTATCGGAGACGGGCAACGTCGACCCCAGGCATCTATGAGTATGATCTCGAGTTACCCCTTAAGCGACCTCGCCTTGCCCAAGAAAGCCAAGGACCAAGTTCCAATGGAACAGGTCAGCCAGCACAGCCCTCACAACACAGCTGCCGACCCCATCTCGACGTTGGCTCCGATGAACGATTCCGCCTCCAAGTTCTGGGTGAGCTTGCCCATGGTTTCACAGAGCTGAAGGAGGACGACTGGTCCAGAGGTGAAACGACGAATAGGTACATCCACGCGATCCTTTCTAGGTGTCAACACCCAAATACCGACCCTAGAAAGGGTGCTGTCGACGCGGGGTTTCTGAGTGGCCAGGAGGCTGCCGAGGTCATCGAACGTGGGGTCGAAAGGATCCCAATCTTCACCGAGGGACAGCAGCAGTTCAAGTGGAAGGATGGGAACCGTCCAATCACACAGCTCTTCCACCGCATGGAGGACCTCACCAGAGAGGTTTCTGTCCAGATTCCTTCGCACAATTTCGACTTACCATCATACCAGACCAAGAGTCTCGCTGAAATTCGAGACCGGTTTGTCAAGGGTTTACCTTCTCAGGATCCTTGGAACATCCTCGACCTCCGGAGTCCGCTACCGCCTTCGATATTACCCAGCTTCTTGACCGGGGAGAACTGTCAGCTGCTGCCCCGGATTCGTGATTCCTTGTTGGAAGGCCACAGTGCCGAGAGGACGAAAGCCAACCGGGAGGAATGGAACGAGTGGACAGATCTTTTGGAATGGGTTCTGATGTCGGAAGGTGGTCACAACACCGCTCCGCACATGGACAGTCACGGATGGTCGACTTGGATCACCATCCAGGAAGGCAACTTCGGTTTCGGTTGGCTATCACGTCCGACCGACAAGGAACAGGATGACTGGATGGCCGATCCGCTGGAGTACACAGGAGGCAACTGGTGCTTTGTCATCCTCAAGCCTGGACAGACCGTCTTCTTCCCATCTGGCACCGTTCACTTCGTGTTTAGATTGCATGCCAAACAGACCCTGGCGCTGGGTGGCCATCTCTTGCAATGGACCGCATTGGAGCGTTGGGTGGAGGTCATTCTGTACCAGCTCAAGAACCCCAACATCACCAACGAGGACTTGGGCCAGGCATCACTGAAGTATATCCGCATCGCCAGGAAGCTGGTCGAACACCGCATGGCTACCTCCAGGGTTCAGACTATGGGCGGCATGAATGCTGTCACCAGGTTCATGGTCCTGGCAACTGTAAGCAGCCATCCATATGCCACTTGACCGACCCGTTGCTCATTAACATTCTTCACAGGAGGTGGAGAGATGGTACGCCAGAAAGAAGAAGAAGAGAATGAGGTAGACAACAGCAATCTCGCCTTGCAGCAACCTCTTCCATATTTCGAATTCGATCAGTTCTAACGGCGTACACGGATGGCATTTGGCATAGGGGGAAAAAACATGCACTGGCATTGCTTCTGGGACGGCGTTCAGTGGCACATGGGGCGTGTACGGGCACATACCACGGTCAATAGTCGACAGATATGGGAAATGGTCTTGAGTGAGTTGCCTACTCTATGTATCTGGCCCGGGAGAGGTAAGCCCCCGTTGTTTTAGGGCTTTTCAGGCAGACCCGGCGAGACAAGAGGCTCTCCATAGGCGTTGGTGGTGCGGTTACTCGGAAAACGAATATTGGTCTGCATCTTCATGAAGCGGCAGAGACAGTAGTACTTGTAATGTCTAGGTGCGATTGCACGCATGGTTGGGATTGACATGGCACCTGTACCTAGCATTGGCCGCTGGCTGCTAAGGTTTGTACAGTCGACTTTTCGATTGGCAAACCCCGCGTATCCACAGCTCGTGCAACGAAGTCGTGGAGACCCGGATGTGCTCTTCTACACTTGAAGCGAGGCGAGCCTACGAGGTCCACCGTTCAACATTACGATGGAGCCTTGTGTCTGAAGTTTTCAAGGGTCAACAAGCAGGCCCGAAAATGCTCAATGATGATCATGACGCCTAGTCTATATCAGATCGAATGACTCCCCGGCCAATCTAAAGGCAGAACGCCATGTTTTTCCTGTCCCACTTTGTTTTACCTCTGCCCTGCACCCCCCCCCCCTTTATGTTGTTTGTACCTCTTCTCTTTTCTTTACCCCATTATTCTATTATCTTGGTACCCCAGCATGCCAACTCAGTTGCCATTCTTCCCGTTCGCCGTCTCGGCTACGGCCCTCTCCAGCGCCTGCAGCGCATCCATCTTCAAGTCCGCGGCGTCCTCCACACCACAGCTCACCCGCACCAGGTCGTCGAACACACCTACCGCCTCGCGCTGGTCCTTGGGAATGCCGGCGTGGGTCATGCTAGAGGGCACCTCGACGAGCGATTCGACGCCGCCCAGCGACTCGGCCAGGGTGAAGATGTGCGTGAGCTGGCAGAAGCGCTCAGCGGCGGCGTGACCGCCGCGGATACGGAAGGACAGCATGCCGCCACCCATGGCGTCGCGGTGCTGCTTCTTGGCGATGGCGCGGTGCGGGTGGGAGTCCAGGCCGGGATAGTTGACGGCGATGACGGAGGGGTGGGCCTCGAGGGCCTGGGCGACGACGGTGGCGTTGCGGGTGGCCTCGCGGGCGCGCAGGTGGAGGGTCTTGAGGCCGCGGTGGGCGAGCCAGGAGTCGAAGGCGGAGGGCACGGCGCCGATGGCGTTCTGCAGGAAGGCGAGACGGTCGCGCAGCTCGTCGCTGTTGAAGGCGGCCACGCCCATCACGACGTCCGAGTGGCCGTTGATGTATTTTGTGACGGAGTGCACGACGATGTCGGCGCCATGGTCGAGGGGGTTCTGCACATAAGGGCTCATAAAAGTGTTGTCGACGACCACCATAACGCCACGGGCGTGGGCGGCGGTGGTCACGGCGCGGATGTCGACGAGGCGCAGGGTCGGGTTCGAGGGAGTCTCGATCCACACCAGCTTGGTGGCGTCGGTGATGTGCTCGCTTATGTCGACCTCGATCTCGGGGGTGAAGGTCACCTTGACGCCATGGGCCTTGGCGACCTGAGTGAAGTAGCGGTGGGTGCCGCCGTAGACATCGGAGACGGATATGACGTGGGACCCAGCGGCGAGGCTCTGGAGGATGACGGCGGTGGTAGCGGAGCCGGAGGAGAAGGCGAGGGCGTGCTTTGCGTGCTCGATAGCGGCGACGGCGGTCTCGAAGTTGGTCCGGTTCGGATTGCTGCTGCGGGAGTACTCGTACTCGCCGACGGGCTTGCCGACGGCGGTCTGGGCGAAAGTGGTGGACAGGGAGATGGACTCGATGACAGCGCCGGTGACGGGGTCGTGGGGCGAGCCGGCGTGAACAGCGAGGGTGCCGAAGCCTGCGACGGGGGAGGGCGCGCGCGGAGGGGTCGAGATGGGCTGGTCATGGGCGTGGCCATTGGCGTGGCCGTTGGCGTGGCCGTTTAGGGAGGGGATAGTCATGGCTGCGAAGGAAGAGGGGGGGGGTCTCGATGTTGAAGGATCTCGATGTTGAAGGAAGTCGCAGTTTGAGGAGGGCAGAAACGGATGCTGTCGACAGATGGGCGATGGGCTGGTGGGAGATGCTCGACTTTAATAAAAGATGGTACGGTTCTGTCAGAGTCTTCGGCAGGTCACCGAGAAATCTGAGTCGGACACACGATGATGATGATGATGACCCAACACAAAGCCGAAAAACAACACAAAAAGGACGTCTCTTTTACTTGAGCGATCCACTAGGGCGGATTGCGCAATCGGGGACGGGCTCAAGGAAGGGGTGGCCTGTTCCAGGCGGTTTTGCTAGGTAAGCAGGTAAGCAAGTCGGAAGGAGCGGTTAGATGCGCCTTTCTCAGGTCAGCAGGCGATTCACGAGAAAGTATAGACACGGCAGTCGCATCAGTGATAGGAATCTGCAAGATCCACGGACCCTTTCCTCGTTGAGATACAGGTAAGGTGGTGTTCGTGCATGTTACAAAGTAGGCGGTGCTTGTTGCTTGTTTGTGCCTGCCCTGTCTGTCGCTCTGCCCCTCCAGTCCGCACTGCCGTATGCGACGGCCCCACAAATCCACAGCTGGAGGGGTTGGTGGGGTGGGGTGGTTGGGTGGTATTGCAGATCTGACCGTTCCCCAGGGCCTGTCCTGTGGGTGCCTAGTCAGGGGTACACAGTAACGTTGAACTTTTGGGCAGGAGGACAACCCGCATGTTCGTCCCCCGACCTCCCTAGATCTTCATGGCTAGGTACTGCATGCCCGGTAAAACAGCGAGAGGATTGCGCAAGGCGCAAGGCGCAAGGCGAGCATGTTCCTACTTGCTTCTTTTCAAAAGACGAATTCTTGCCATATTGGGTTCGTATTCGGTTTGGTACCTCCGTGTAGGGCTGACACGCAGGATTGGTCATCCAGCTCGCTCACCTAGCTCGACGGTTGCTTTCTTTCTGTTTCCTTGGACGGCATTTGAAATCACATCACAGGAAATGACATGTGCTGCTTGTACCATTCGGTCCATCATCACCTATCCTCCTCCATGTTCCCTCGCCGCAAAACGCTTTCCTCCGTCTACGGCTAGCCCTTCGGTGCCCGAGACATGGAGCAAAAACACAACATCCAGCACGCAATCCCCACCAGACTCTCCCTAGTGCCACGTCCGCGACCTCACAGGCCGAATGCTTCGACCTTCCCGTCTACCTTCCTGTCTACCTTCGTGCCATCCACTCCCACACTTGTCTATACAATACGCACCATTTGACCAACACTGGAGATTGCATCACACACGAACCGACCAGCATGCTATTTGCTATCGATCGACCTCTTCAAAGTCTGCGCCGATGTGCCTCCTCCACGCACATGCGTTGTGAGCCAGACATACTACTAGTCGCACTCTTCGACGAACTTACCTTTCCCACCGACGGATCCGTTTCACGCGCGCGCGCGCCCCTTCGACTGTGATCGACACGGCACTGCCATCGCACATCACAAAGACTAATAACACTCCTTCTTCCACATCATGAAGATAAAACCTGGCCTCCATCCGCAATACAGTCAGCCAACGGTCCGAGACGCCCTGTTTCGTTTCTGTTTCTGGTCCTGACGTCGACAGGTACCGGTGCCGCCGGCAATGAGAGGCGGGCATCCGGCTATTCGCAAGAGAGGAATGAAAAAAAGGAAAAAAAAACCGAAAGAAAAGAAAAGAAACAGGCTCCGGTGTTCTAGGTCCCTCTCTATTGGGGTATTCCGAGATGAATTTGCCCACCAGCTGCCAGCCCAATATGCACCGCTCGATAGACTGAGCAAGATCATATATCCCTGACTTGGGTGCGCCCGCACGTGGCAGCTTGCGACCAAGACGAGAACGCCGGATGGGTTCCCATG
>MUZH01003287.1:0-11560 GCA_003012965.1 Juglanconis oblonga
TCGGTTTGAAGCCGTTGTAAGTACCTCCGCAGTGTATCGTCGTCCATGTCGCTGTCATGGGCCTGCTCCAGTGTCTCGCGAAGATTTAGAACCAGTTTTCTGCGTCTTGCCAGCTTCCGTGTCTCGGAACTCTGTTTCTTGACCTCCGCAGCTTGCTTCAGAGCGGTGGCTACATCTTCAGCGACATTGAGAAACCGCCAAGGGAAGCCGACGGCTCTAGCGAGTTTTATGCCGTAGTTTTCTTCCTGAACAGGACCAGAGTCGACCTTATACAGCATTGTCATCTTGGGGATGTTATCCTCAGCGACCGTCGTTTCCGTAGCCAGATGCAGGTTGAGGACACCAGGACGGTCCTCCAGAACCTGGGCAAGCTCGGAGAAATGAGTGGCGAAGAAGACCAACGCGTTACTCTGGACCAAGGCCTCAGCCATTGCGATAGCGATGGCCAGACCATCCCGAGTACTAGTGCCGCGGCCAAGCTCGTCAATGATGGCGAGACTATTGTCGTTAATGTTGCGCAGGATGAAAGCCATTTCTCTCATTTCCACCGAAAATGTAGACATGTTGGACTCGATGCTGTCATCCGTAGACGTACGAGAGAACAAGTTGTGAATGACGGCAAAGGAGGCATACTCAGCGGGGACAAAGCAGCCAATCTGGGCCATGACTTGTAGCAGGGCAACGGTCCGAATGTACGTACTCTTGCCACTCATATTGCATCCGGTGATGATTTGGAAGGCATGTTGCTTGGAGGCATAGTAATCATTCGATATGAATTTGTCGAGTGACTTTCAGTCCGTCAGTGGATTCGTCTCAGGGCCAAGACGGGAAAGGGTGGGGGGGGGGGGGCACGGAAAATTTGGTACACTTACCACGTCAAGAATGGGATGCCGAGCTGATTTCAGGGCCAATGCCTCTCTGAGCTCCGGCCTGACATACTCTCTTGTAGTGACAATCTGTCCAAATGAAGCCAACATGTCTAGGAGTGCAATGCTCTCGCACACTCGGAAGAGATGTGGAATCTCGACTCGGATTGCATCCAGAAGCTGCTGGACCACCTTGTCACTTTGCATAACCACCTCGTCTACAGAGTCGATCATTCTCTGGTTGAGCTTCACCATCTGCAGCGTTTGGCATTCTAGGAACTCTTTCTTGCGCACGCAGTTGATGAGGGAGCCCGGGATGAGACCATGTTCGAAATCAGAACAGCGGAAACGTAACCAGTACCTTCGTTTGTTTTCGAACTTCAGCTCCGCTGCCAAACCAAGTTCGGCATTGAGTTCCTCGACATGCTGGTGCAGATCATCAGTTGCTTCCTTGTATGTGGTCCTGGCGACGTCTAGGAGTCCATGAATACCAGACCGGACTGCATACACTCTCTGGTTGCGTAAATCCAGAGCCTTATTGACCCAGGTGACATCGTCGTTGATAAACTCAGAGATTTGTCCCAGGATTGGGTTAACGATTTCAGGACGGCAATGCTCGCGGATCTTGACAAGCAACTCGCAGCGGGCAGCAGCCAGTGACTCAAAAATGGCCGGAACGGAGACGACGAAGTTCTTGATCATGAGGACATCATTGATGGCTTGCTCGCTTGCCTCGATCGAAGGTTCCGAAGGGAGAACGATAAGTTTGGTAAGGAGTTTCTCCACGTCGCCAAACTCTTTCAGTGCCCTTCGAACCCCAAAAAACATGTCTTCCTTGGTGCAGAGTTCCTCAAGTGCATCGTAACGAGGCCTAAGTACGTGTTCGGTCTGAGTGGACGGCTGCAGGATGTTGCTGCGGAGCTTTCTCGCTCCCATGGGTGTCTTAGTTTGGTTGAGCAGTCCAAACAAGCAGGCTTTGGACGACGGGATTTGAAGGCTCTGAATGAGCTCTAGAGCTTGAATTGTAGGGAGGCTGATCATCATCGACTCTTCTGATGGCTGATATTTAATTCGGAGGGAATGATTCGCGATCCTGAGAGAGAATTCCAGTTCAAGGTATTTCATGACCTGTTAGGAGGAATGTGTCAGCGCCTATGTTTTAGGCGCGTCCAGGGGGACATACCGCAGAGAATGAACAAGTAGCATAGAAGTTGCCTTCAATGCCGATCTTGATAGCCTCAACATCTTCCTTGAATGCAAGGGTCTGAATGAACTCGAGACCGGTAGTCTCGGACCAGTACTTCCTGTTGAGGGGAACGATGGGCACGCCGGGTAGCTCTTCCTCGATGGTGGAGCAGAGGCTGCTCTTGGGGTTGGGTGGGCAGGCGGTGGAGACGATGAGGATTCGACTCGGCTCAAACACAGTCAACTTGTGAGTTGTGTTGACGTAGGACTGGTTGTCGCAAATCTGGCTGAGAACCGCTTCGCCGGTGGACACGTTGATGAAGGCGATGCCAACCGACGGAGCTATGCCTCGAGCCTCACTGACAGCACATATTATCTGATTGCCTTCGCCACCCCCGACGGAGGAAGAAGTACGAGATCGACGCCCGCTCGCAGGTGTAGATGTGGTACTGTACGCTGCTGTGGCGATTCGACCGAGAGAGTCGTGTCGGGATGGGGTCTGGAACACACTTCGAATAGTGGATCGACTAGTATTGGTATGGGATCTTTGTGCTCCAATAGCCGCAGGATGAGAAGTGAAATATTGACTAGAGGATGTCGAAGTGCGTGAGATAGATGCTCCCGCAGGCAGAGGGACAGGCCGAGTGGGCCCTGGGGTTGCTGGTGGCATCATGCCGACATCAGGGCCGAGAGCATTGATAAATGAGATGGTCCCGGATCTGTTGCAGGATTCGAGATATGCCGAAAACGTTGGCAAGGAACGCAGACATGAAGCTGACGAGGTACGGCGAGCTGTGAATATCCAGATTTCGGATACTGGTGCTGGTGGTTGGTGGCTCAAGGTGCCTCCTCAGCGGTCGCTGAACATACAAGATGTAGTATGCATGAATGAGTCCGAAAAGGAATATGTGGTAAACGAGGAAGACCACTGATAGTCTCAATGACATTACCTTGCTTTGAACGTGGGGGTGGAGGCTGCTGCTTTGGTTATGGTAACGCAGCGAAACCCAAAGAGAAGGCTCTGATGAAAAAATGCACAATTATGATGGAACACCTTATCGCGAGTTGAGATACTAATATGCCAGGTGATCTGTGCGGCAACGTATGTATCAATACCGATGGATGCCACGCTGTCCAATGGCGTGGTAGATGAGTTGGTGGGTCAGGAGTCGCAGGTAGGATGTCTCGCTCCGTATTGATATCCTAGGTTCGCTTGATGGCCTCGCACTCGTCTCTAGCTCGCAGATCGCCGAGTTGATGCAGCAGGTGGCTGATGGCGGCGATGTTCCAGAGATATCCGACAAGGACAAGGACTGGCAGGAAAACGTCGCGTGGTCCTTGGAAGTCTGCGCCAGTGATGAGGGCAGTGGCAGCACAACGAGGTCCGGATAGGCACGAACCCACGGCAAAGGAGATGGTGAAGGTGATAAGGAGGTGTCCGAAGAGGCTGACATAGAGCCACGGTCTTGACTCAGTGTTCCACATTACAATGGGAGGACTAACGTCTTGTGTAGATGGTCCGGTAGAAACAAGGAGCCCTCGAAGAGCCCTCGAAATAGGGGTGGAGTTGGAAAAAGAAGGTGTTCGCTGTGTGGCCGATCAACGAACGACGATCGTGTACAGGGAGCTACAGGGAGCTGGTTTCCGGTTGAAGCACACGGCTGGGTCAGGTCGAGATTGTTGATGATTCTGTCAGATGCCCTTTTCGAGAAGGCGTAGTTGGTGATGGTGTTGGAGGGATGGGACGTGTTTGTTGTTCTGCAGATTGTGGCTGCAGTTCCTCCTCTAGCAGCGGTGCTTATGTTGCAGACTACGACAGGGACTTGAAGAGAACGGGATGGATGGCGAGATTGACGACATGTTGAGAAATGGTAACGTAGAAAGTGTGGGAGCCTAGAAAGGTTGGGAAGCCGCAGGGGAAGGAGCAGCTGGTCGAAGCTGAGGACCTCGAGAGTGCAGGTGTGTTCAGGTGTTGAGTAGGAGGGATGGAAGGAGCGACGCCAGGCAGCCCACTTCGGCCAAGAAGCTCACGGCTTGACAGACTTCAAGAAAAGTGGCACAAGAATCGCTCCAAAACTCAGTAAGTCACTCTACTTTAGTGAGTACCTAGCTAGGTAGACCTCTTTGAACACGTTGAGGTTTTGGTCGAGGTGCTACTCATCAATGTGTGCGAATCTTTGTGGTGTGCCAGGCCGGCTGCTCTTTGCCAGCGATATCGAACATACGACACATATTTCATCTTTCAAGCATGAATAATTTTACCGGGGCTAAACACCATTAGTATTTCTGCCTGAGGTTGGGAAAATGAAATGGCTGCAAAGCAGGCAAGTTCTGCCCGGTCCTGGCCTTCCCTTCTATATTGATCCAAAACTCCAGAATAAAGGGACAATGACTCATCACACATACTCAGACCATGATAAAGAGCTTCGAGAAGAACTTCAGCCTTGTGGCCCGGCTGTTGTTGCCAGTGGGGCGGCGGTATTACACCTCATTGGGCCAAGGCATCGGGCCACTCGCCCCACATTTAAAATCCGCCAATATCTCCCGGAATTCGGTTCAACGAATATCACATCACAGTCTGCGCTGATTCCTATTCTGTGCTGTTTTGCTTTTCCGTGTGTCGTACTCTCTGGCCAGCACCTCCCATTGCGCATTCCAGTTTCTAGGTATTCGAAAACTGAACTCCGTCATGAACAACAGACGATCAGGACAGCCAGCCCCATACATCGAACCTCGCATACAGTGTTTCAAGTCTGAATGCAAATGCATTTCGCGTGAGGACGGAGAAACCTGCCAAAGGTTATTCCATCCCCGTGAGAGTCGTGGTTTGGAGAACCAATCGTGGCGGTAACTCAGACGTGATGAAACAGGTGCCAATGCCTCGCGCCAAAGTGTGCTCCATCCGACTCAATCCGCGGGCGAAAAGTGCATGAGTCCCGGGGTCCAAGATTGCACAACTCGAGGAGAGAATCGAAAGCCTCAGGCATCTACTGCAGAATGTACACGATGCAGTTGCGGCGCTGCAGCAGGCGGCACCGGATAGCTAATAGAGCCAAGTGGCCGACAATCCTAAGACTACATTCATACGGAGCCTCACCTCTCTGGGACAGGACCAGCTCGAGCGCGTCGCGCACCGACGAGGTGGTATCATCGTCGGTAAATGCCACTGCCAGTGAGTATGGCGAGGAGATTACAGGCTAACACCAGTGACGATGAACCTGTACCGCCGTACCGGCACATACCACTGTTGATGGAATGATAAGCGAGATTGAACTAGGTATTTATCTACCATTGTAGAGGAGCAACGCGAATCTCTTGAAAGGTTTCGCTCCAGCTCCTTCCGTCTTGCCTTTTTATGCGGTTTCCTCCCGATGTCTCGGTCGAGACTCCGAAAGGACTGCCCGCTCCCCCCCTCCTCGCGCGATATATACGTTATCTGTGCCTATCGAAAGATGAAACACGGTAGGGGTATGCAACTGAAACAAATCCTATACCAGGAGCTGTTCTGAAGGATAGGTCCAGCATGGACCTATTACTTACCGTATCCACATATGTCGTGTAGAGTTACGACCAGTTCATGAATAAGAAGAACATCTCTCGGTTCATATATACTTCGTCTCAACAGTTCGGATGAAAGACGTGACAGCTCGCCGGGCGAACAAGCCGGGTTCACGCAGAGCCTCGGCCCATACAACAATGCTGCACAGCATACAGCACCCCCGGACTTGGAGGAGGATGTCCTGGACCGCAGCACTCAGAGCGTTACCCGGATGCTTTTCGTTGAGCTCCTGGTGAGTTCTCCTGCGCCAAAATTCGGCACCCCAACAAAGCTGGTTGAATGGAGCAAATATTTGACGGCCCGTTTTTCTATCGACTTCACTTGTATGCAGAATCTCAATGTCTGACTAGATGGATTCACAGGTCTTTTTCCATAATCTGAACAGAACGTATCTAAAAAATCCACCATATCTGATTCTTTGAAAAGTCACGACAATTATCCGTGCTGACACCCCTTTTAACTGTGCCACCTGGATATCTCGATCCCATGCCCCACCACCAGCGGAGGCGATACTGGTAAACAAAAATTGCTTAGGCACAAGTGCATGCGGCACATAGTCCCTGAAGACCTGATGGACGACCCCCAAGCCACTTGAATTGGATCTTGATGAAGCAAGCGGTGTGTTACCTAACACTCAAGAACAAGGACATCGCCGCCACTTTCCCTTTACACAAAAAATACCAGGCCGCGAATATCTGACCGGAAGGGGCAGTGTACCCATCCACATAACTGGTAGTCACTGCAACAGTTGCAGGACATACCAAACTCGACTCGTACGGATTCTGGTATCCGGACCGGGATTGCATCATACGCAACACGGCCCGCGGGCCGATGAATCCTATCCAGATTTACAGACACACAGATAGTTTAAGTAAATTCTATGTATAAAGTTCTACTTAGACTCCAGGACGAGTTCTCCAACCTCGAGGCCGTCTGCTGAAGCAGTAATTGTGATAGTACCTGGAGCACCCGCCTTCGTACGTAAGATCGCCAGTGTGAGACCGCTGTATGCTTTCCTCTGGAGCGATGGAAAGGGGGTGAAGTCGGCAGGGTCACCGTTGTCAGTCGCAATAATTTCACCGGGGCCCTCAACAGCGAATGTGATCGCATCATCTGCTCGAGGCACCACATCTCCTCTACCATCGACCACAGCAGCCGTGACGAAGGCCAGATCGACCCCATCTGCGGCTATTTCCGCGCGATCCACACTCATCTGCAGTTTTGCTGCATTTCCTGTTGTCCTCACGGTTGAGTTGGCCCAAAATTCGCCTTCTTTGTATGTCACCACCGACAGCTCGCCAGGCTCGTACACGACATCGTCCCATCGGAATCGATATTCGCCTGCGTTTCGGGTCTTGATGCCCAGGGACTGATTATTCAAGAACAGTTCGGCCTTATCGGCCGCAGAGAAAATGTGTACTGGCGTGACCAAGCCCACTCTCGTCGGCCAGGTCCAATGGGGCAGGATGTGCGCTACTCTAACATCCGGCCGCCATCGTGCTTGATACAGATAGAAACGATCCTTTTTAAACCCTGCGAGATCCAGGATTCCGCTGTACGCACTGCGCGCTGCGTCGTACGGGGTGGGTTCGCCAAGATAGTCAAGTCCAGTCCACACGAATTCACCCGCGGCGTAGGGGTTTTCGTCTTGGGAGACGAAGACCTTGTCAGGAGATGAACCAAAGCCCGGCGTGTACAACTCATAGGAACTGACTGTCAGATCCGTAGAGTTTCCGCCGGATGTGTCATTGACAGGGGCCGAAGTATAGTTCGTTACCGGAAAGATAAATGTTCCTCGTGAGCTGAGAGACGATGAGCTCTCTGAGCTGAAAATCATCTTGGTTGTGAAGTTTCCGTGGTACTCAGGGTATTTGGGTTCCATACGAATGCCAGCGAGATTCGAGTAAGCGACTGTGTCTCTGATTCCCGCGCCCTGATAATTCAAGTAGAACATGTCCACGATCTGGCTCCAAGGCAGTTCCGGCGTTGCTTGGTTCTGGCTGGCTGAAGATGGACGCGAAGGATCCTCTTGGCCAAGAATATCACGGAGTCTCGCAGAAATCGCAGCACCCGCATCTCCCGTTGCCTGCTCGCCCACTTCATTGCCATAGCTCCAAGATATAATGGAAGGATGATTGCGGTCCCGACGAGCCATGTTCCGGAGATCTGCTTCGTGCCAATCATCGAAGATGAGATGGAAGTCGTTCGTGTTTTTTTTCTGGTGAGTGTTAGAACTCTACTTTGAACCCTTGAGTGATGCATTATAGGGATTCTTTTGAGAGAGCAGCCTGAGGTCACTGTCGAGGAAGAACATGCAACTCACAATTTGCCAACAGTCGAAGATCTCATCAAGTGCTAGAAATCCCATGCTGTCCATCAAGTCCAGTAGCTCTGGAGCAGGTGGGTTGTGCGACATTCGTATGGCGTTCACGCCCATCTCCTGGAGAAGCTCGAGTCTTCTTTCAGCTGCTCGAGTATTGAACGCCGCACCTATTGCGCCTAGATCATGATGCTGGTTGACCCCCTGAATGCTGACACGTTGTCCGTTCACAAGCAGTCCCCTGTCTGCATCGTACTCCAGAGACCGTACTCCAAAGCGGGTCACGTATGCGTCGACCAATGTCCCATTCACGTACACGTTGCTGATGGCAACGTAAAGATTTGGCTGCGTATCAGGACCTGGCACCCAAAGATTTGGGTTCTGTATAACTGCCGACCCATTGACGGTGTTGATGCCACCCACTGCAAGCTGCACACTTGTCCGCGGCAAGCTGGCAACTTGGGCCCCGGTCTGACCATTTTCCAGGTCGATTACCTGGATTGTTGTCTCAATTTCAACGGTCTGGTTATCTTTGCCGCTATTTTCGACTTGCACAGAGAGCTCAACGGTTGCAGAGTCAGATGACACATTTGTCGTCGTGAGATACGTTCCGTAGTGCCCAACGTGGACAGAATTCGTTTTCGTCAACCAAACATTTCGGTAAATTCCACCACCAGGATACCATCTGGCTGACTCGTTGGGGTTATCCAGTCGAATAGCAAGCAGATTGCCGTCACCCGGTTCGAGAAAGGGTGTCAGGTCAAGTCGGAAGGAATTGTACGGATAAGGCCATCCGCCAACGAGGTCGCCATTTAGCCAGACCGTGGCATAAGACATCGCGCCATCGACGTCCAGATATGCCAGTCGCCCTGAGTCTGCTTCATCCTGCGTCCACGAGACATTCCGACGATACCATCCAACACCATGAACGGGTAACCGACCCATCGATCCGCCCACGACTGGATCAACTGGGTCTGCATAAAACGGCCCGGAAATGGCCCAGTCATGAGGAAGGTTGATATTATCCCAGTTGCTGTCGTCAAAGTCCTTCTGTAAGAATGAAACGTTACCTCCTGGCGGGTCGGAACCGGGACGTTGGTATCTCTCGCTGATATTGACGATGAATTCGTTCGCACAAGGAAGGATCCACGGTTTCAAGACCTGAAGCGTGAGGTTTTCTTGGTCCGGCCGTATGTCGTATGTCAGGCCGTCTGGGTTCGTTTCCCATCGATTAAATCGCCATCCTTCGTTGAGGCTGATGCTCTCACGAGATGCCTGTGAGGAAGTCGTCGCATTTCGGACCACGTGGAGACTGACAGTATGGGGGAGGCTGGAGAACAAACAAAAGATTGTGGTAGTCAGTCGCCATCCCCAATGGGATGCCATCTGGTGTTGCACCATCTTGTCCCAGGAAGATAAGATCGGAGCAGGTACCAGAGCAGGTACGAGTACGGCGACTCCGACCAATCGCTTTCAGGGCTTGGTTATACTCATATATCATGAAGCCTTCTTAATTTCAGCTCCTTTCCTGGAAGAATACGCCCTAACTCGGAGGGGTTGTTGTATAGCCTAATTAGAATTATGGGACCAGCGGCAGCATTGGCAGCTTGCTCGGGTGGATTCACGCCGAGGGCATAACTTAGACCTCGGAGGCAATGCCTCTTTAGCAAATATCAGTTTGTTAGTTCCATTCATAGTGCATTATTCGGGCCTCTGGGACTCGATACTTTGATTCTTCTCCTTGCGACGAGAGTGCGTGGGTTTGTCTACCTACCTGGTACCTAGGTAATTTGCCCATGTGCACAAGGGCAATCCCCGCCCTGATGGCGGAAATATGCCCGAAAACTCCGCCCAGGAAGACCACTGCTCAATGCATCGTCTTACATGAACTACTATGACAGAAGCATTTACCCGGAGTTCTGAGCACCATCCTTGTCCAGAATTAGTCGATGTAGTGCCTGTGTACTCGTCGTGCTTCTCCAGTAGTCTTCCAACTTTGTACGTTAGGTACATACTGTAAATAAAACCTGTCTATAATGGCTTGGATCTTTTGTGTAATAATAGCTTTGAAAATTGAATGCAGAGATAAATTACGAATTGTATGGAACTTTTCACAAACAGAGCCATAATCACCAAAGATGATACTGACTATATGAGTTCGGTCCCTCCCCACTCTCCCTCCGCACAGACATCAGGGTAGGACAACTTCACACGTTCGTCTATCCACTTACCTACTGCATATGCCTACCTTATAGAAATGGTAAAAGAGCCTATATAATAACATAACAATTAAGGACCACTTGGCTAGCACTATTATATTAGCAAGTACTCTGTATTTAGTTGGCAATGAAGTCTACAATGTAAATGGAATCCTCCATGTTTTTGCTATGAAGATTCTTAGGAAAAGAGGAAGTGCGAAAGAAGGACAATTAATATGTAGCAGGGGTAGAGATTGATAACGAAATAATCATAAGACAACCAACTGTACTGAATATTCTTGCTGTACCTGCTGCCCCCTCCCCTTCCCCAGCGACCCCTTCCAGGCATAATGAGTAGTACACAATAGGCTCTCCAGCCTCGGATATCAACAAGCTTCAAGACCCGTTCCAGCAGAGACAAAATAGATAACAATGAACTAATCCATTTGCAGATGCACAAAGCGCTTACTTGACATTCACACTATGAATGTAGGGACGTTTCCCAGCTCCTGTTACTATTGAACCTCCATTCTTAGGAGAGTACCCACCCAAGGCGCCTTGTCTTTCCTTGGTAGGCTAAAGTCACCTATCACCCGGAAGCCTTGTCGCGTATAGTACCTGCCAAGGTACATTTAGTCTTGTATGCTCGTATGATGCCCGGAAACGGGGTTGGGGGAACCAACTCAATAAGCCTCTTGTCATTGCCCGCCCATGCGTCTACAAACAAGGCTTTCCTTTGTGTTCTCTGACCGTACTCTTTGATTCCTTGGATGAGCGCGGCGCCAGCACCTTTTCGAAAAGCACTGCTTACGCGGTGATCCGCCACCATCGCCTCGATGTAGACACACGAATCCCGATCCGCATCTTCAAAGCTGAGGTGTTCCTGCGACGCAATGTACGGGGGAACCCAGTCTTCGCGGACAAAAGCAAAGCCAACGGATAAGACATGCTTGCCATCCTCGGGCCTGATCCGCGTCTGAAGCTCGTGCTGCTCATCGGCTGACTTGAGTATCCCGACACTCGAGCCTGGGCCCAGGCCGCTCTTTTCCACCTCAGCTGGAAGCTCGGCCTCCACGATGAAGATGCGAAGAGCGACCCCCTGTCCCGTCAACCGATAGGTCTCCGCGTCCTTGAGCTGTTGCGATGTCTCGTTAGCCCAGCCGTCTCGCCCGGAGAATGGTGTCAAGCCCCACATCTCGTGGCTGCCGATGGAGGCCAAATACGGCAGGGTGGAGTCGAAAGCGGCAAAAACGAACTTTTCTTCGCTAGATGATCCTTCCGCCTCTCTGATATGGAATTGAGGTGGCGTAGACATTTTAACGTTGAAAACAAGAGGCAGAGAGAAGATCAGGACTCCAGGAGGTAGACTGCATGTGACGTTTTGTCGCAAAAGTGATCACCAGTGCGTTGCACTGGCCAATACCTTATATAT
>MUZH01003288.1:0-11569 GCA_003012965.1 Juglanconis oblonga
CTCCCCGTCCTCCTCCTCCTCCTCACCACCGCCAGCGCCCGCGGTAACTTCTTCACCTCCCCCGTGAGCCGCTGGTGCTGGCCCACGAACAGGTAGACGCGCCGCATCCACACGGTGCTGGTCGGGTCGAACGTGATCGCGTCCGGGTGGTAATCCGGGAAATCGACGCGACCGATGCTGAGGAGCGGCGGGTCGGCTGTGGTGGTGAGGTTGTCCGCGGACGCGTCCGCGTCGGTGGGCGGTAGGTTGATGGCGCCTTGCAGCTCGAGGAGGGCGAGGCCCGTTGGCGTCTGGAGGAGGGTGGGGAGCGGGTTGCTGCTCCTGCTGCTGCTGCTGCCGCTGCCGCTGCCGCTGCCGGGAGAAGCGACGGAGGCGGGACGCGGGTGGAGGAGGGTGGTGAGTTGCGGGGGCGCGGATGCGGCGGCCATGGTGGTGTGGTGTGGTGTGGTGTGGTGGTGGTTGGTTTTTTTGGCGGGCGCCGGCGACGGTGTGTGTGCTTGCTCTGCTTCGGCGCGCGGTGGGGAAAGCACCATGAAGCTCGTGTGTATTCACCGGGGGCCCGAAGTTTTGAAGCCTGAGTCCCGAAGTCGCCTGGGTATCCTGCCGTGGTGTTATTCAGAGAGGTGTGTTTGGAAAAGGAAAAAAAGTTCGAGGTTCGCGGTGCGCGTGTTTGTTGCATGAATCTCTCATGTCGTTTACCTATTAATAAATAGCGGCATCGCACCAAAAACCCGCCGTGGCACCACCACCACCACCACCACCACCAGCTACCACGACCCATACTCATCGAGAGATGGAATAAAATCATGTATTTTCTACTGGAGTTCTATGACTTTGATGCTTTTCTGTAGTTACATTCACAGACGGTTGAGGATGCTCATCTAGCATTCGTCAAGGTGCTGTTCCAGATATTCATTATTATTGGATATAGTTGAGAGGAACTCATTCCTCAAGTATTAATTATATAGCCATCTTATGGAAAGTATCGACGAGGGAAATGCATTTATTACCCCCATCTCATGAGTCAATACTAAATCGATAACTCGCCTGCAACACATACGGATCATCGCCGGGCCCGTAAATCTGCTTCTTGCTCCTCCCCCACTCAGGCTGGTTGATCGCATCGATCCAGTCCTCGACCTCGAGCACGAGACACCCGTACTTGGGGATGGTGCGCGGGAAGTCGGCATCGTCGAACAGGCCCTGGGTCGTCTTGAGCGCCATCGACCCGTCCATGCTGTTGCAGCTGTAGAACTGGAAGGCCTCCTGGTCCGTGTACACGTCCAGCTGGATTCCCGACCACGGCGAGTGCAGCCGTGCGATCCAGCCACCGTCGGCGCGCCAGTCGAAGGGCCCGGAGGGGGCGCGGTTGACGAGGTAACATGTGTCTGGGGCTTGTCAGCAATAGCGCTCCTAGGGCGATGATCCTGATGGAGACCTGAATATGAGAAGAAGAAAACTCACCATATCCCGTGCAATTAAACCCACAGTTCCCCTCCAGCTCCGGAGCCGAGATGTTGGCCCCGATGGGCTTCGGCGCACTCCAGAAATCATTGACGCTGCCCTGCTGGTTCGCGAGGATGTCGCCGGTCGGAATCAGAATATTATCGGCACCCACGCGCTGACCGCTATACGGCATGAACAGGTCATGGTCCAAGACGGTCTGCGTCTCGTCGTTCGCGAAGCCGTCCAGATTCCAATACGTGTGCGAGCTCAACATGATGGGCGTCTTCTTGGTGGTGGCGATGGCGACCATCTTGAAATCCCAGGTCAGGTCTCCCAGGCTGTAGGTGATGTACGAGATGACCTCGCCGGGGAAGCCCTCCTTGCCGTCCGGGTCGACGATGCTGAAGGTGATGCTGTCGCTGGTGTAGGACTCGACGGTGAAGTTGCGCCAGTCCCAGCCGTCGGTCCCACCGTGCAGGGTGTCTGCGCCGTCGGGGGCCTCGGGCGTGGGGTTCTCGTTGGGCGTGACGTGGTACGTGGTCCCGTCGATGGTGAAGCTGCTGTTCTTGATGCGGTTGGCGTAGCGGCCTGGCACACCGCCAAAGTGGGGGTGGGCTGTGTCGATGGAGTCTGGAGGGAGGTGAGCACGGGACGGGCGCATGTGGACGGGGTAGGAGGGGTAGGAGGGGTAGGAGGGGCGAGTAAGTACAATACGAGGCGTTGTCGAAGCCGCCCACGATGTCTCGGTCTACGCCATTCTTGTCCTTGATGATGAGGTTCGAAATGGAGGCACCATAGGGGATGAAGGCGGCGGAGATCCCCTGGCCGTAGAGCCAGTATTTCCCGGCCGCGTCTGGCCCGGTGGTGTTCTGGGAGGAGGCGAGTGGGAGCAGTGGCAGCAGTGGCAGCAGTGGCAGCAGCAGGGTGGTTGCCCACACCAGGAGACTGGAATGCATGTTGCGTGGCTTGTATCGTTGGGGGCAAGTAAACAACAACACAAGACCGACGTTCACGACAAGCTCTCCGGGGATTCACACGAGGTAAGCCCGAGAGTGAGTGAGAAAGCTGTGGCACTTGGGAGACTAGAGAGGAGGGGAAGGCCACAGGCGCAGGAATTTATATTACTTGGTCTACCTACCGGACCCATTGACAACATCACCTACCCAAGGTCGACTGGGATGATGCGAATTGGAGAGGCGTGAGGAGATTTGACGGTGCCAAGACTCAGGAACTGCGTGTGATTACAGCCATCCTGCCTTGCCTGCGTTCAGGTTGCTGGGAGATGCTGGGATCCAGGGGGACCACACGTGCTAGAGTCTCGCTGTCGTGCCACCATCATCAACCCCACCACTGGCCTTCTACCTACCCTGCCAAGCGTGCCTACATAGTGGTCAGGTAGCCGGTCGTACTGCCACCAGCTGTGAGGTTGTGCTACTCGATTGGCGCGGTTGCGTAGTCCCAGCTAGATGAGATGAACCCCAACTCGCAACCCTGGCACCCCGGCACCCCAGCACCCCGGCGCCCCGGCGCCCCGGCAAGCCTCATCATGCTGGAGGATTGCGGGGTACAGCTTCTACCCCAGATTGTGGTGTGTGTTGCGGAAATTTCCTCTCCACACTTCCCCAGCTCGAGACATTCTTCCCAGACATATCGCTCTGGATTGCCCATTATAAGCTAGTCTCTTCTGTTCTTGATAGTTTGACTCAATCCGATATAACTAGGTCAACGACACTGCCTTTCAATCAGAAATCACTCAACCAGGAACCACTCAACGCTTCGCCTTGTTTACCATTTTGTAGATTTTGGGTTGAGCTTTTAGACTGAGTTTTACAGTCGAACCAAAATGGAATCCGAGCAGAGGGGTTCAATACAAACTGGACTGGAGCCACGAGACAACTGCCCGGGGGGGGGGGGTAGTATAAGACGCTCGCTTTCTAGAGGAAAGGGACTAGCATCCGTAAATGGCCGAATTAGTACCTAGTTATCTAAAATACTGACAGTTTTAGGGAAGGTCTTGTACAGCAGCTGGAGAAGATGAGTCTCCTCAGTCTTCTAGAACTCGCTCAATGCCTGAATCGTATCCGTGGAACTAGTAAGGCACAGACCAAGGACCACTGTGACCATCGCAATGAGAAGGGCAACGAAACCGCCGAACCAGAGGTATTGCGAGCGGGCTTGGTTCTTGGCCATCGAGGCCATGTAGCGCTCGATAGCAGGCAGCAAGTTGCCCACCTCGTTGATGCTCTGGACCGGAATCGAAAAATCTCTGGTGGCAAAGTGTAGCATGTTGTGCTGGCCGTCGGCGTCGGCGCAGGCCTTGAGCGCCTCCTAAGAGCTCATGGCGACATGCGACTGCACGTTGTTGGGCTGGGCACCGGGGAAGACCCAGTCGAGAATACCAGAAAGGAGTGGGCGCATTCGGGAAATGACCGAGGGAGGTTCGTAGGTAGCGATGCGTGCGAAGGTGATAGCGACAGCGGGCTCGTGATTGGCATGGGCGGTACTGTCGCTGTCGCTGTCGCTGTCGCTGTCGTCGTTTTTCGAGTTTTGGCCAACCCGACTAGAACGGGCGCGAGGACCCTTTGCAGGTCCTTCTCCGGCAGATGAAACCAACGACATGGTGCTGGGTGCTGGCTGGCGTCGTCAGGTAACAGGTACCGTCGGTGCAGTAGTGTTTATGTGCTCCCGTGGCTCTGAGAAGAGGGCTCTGAGAGCTCTTTCAACGAGTGTTTGCAACCAACAGATGGCTCACAGCTGAGCATATCATAGTGGCCAGCTGGATACAAGGCAGTGCTAGAGCCGCGAACCTACGGCCTCTTGCTCCCATTTCGCACGCAGCTGGTGGGGTTGACTGCGAAAGAAATAGCAACCGCAAGATGGCCGGTAAAGCATAATAGATAAGAACCGCAAAACTTATTGCCTCTCATACCCACTCAGCACGCAGCTGGTGGAGAGGGCAGTGGATTATTATCCTGTGTGCTCTCGTGCTCGACAAAACCCCTCCTCCTGCTGCTGTTGCTCCTCTGGTGGTGTTCGTGGTTTTCTTGGTCTGGTGACTCTTATGGTTTCGGAGGAAGTCCATGGGAGTAGGATGTTGATAGTTGACCGAGTTTGTGTGTTTGGCCCGGTCTCTGTCGCTAGAAGAGGCTGTCAAAGTCGTCCGCTGTCACAAAATACAGTCAGGTCAACCCGAGATGAGACTCCCAATTCCTTCGACACCATCGTATTCTTCGGTCTTCAGTACATGCGATTGCTCCTTATTGCACACAATATGCTAACAATACAAAATGCAACAGAGCCCACGCGCTCAAACTCTAGGGCCCCATTCGTACACGAGCACGTCTCCTTTCCGATTTTCTCCCGCCGCCTTACGCATCGATTAGGTTCTCCTCCACCGGCGCGCTGTCCTTGACGTCCTTGTCCTTGCCCTTGGCTTTCCGGTCCGAGGCCGACTGTCTGGAGTAGTACTCATCAATGATTTTCTTGGGGATACGGTTGAGCATGTCCTTGCGGTAGATACGCAGAAGCGACCACGCCAGGTCCAGGGACTCATAGATGGTCCGCGACTCGTATGCGCCCTGGCTGATGAACTGCCGCTCAAACTTGTCCAGGAACTCAAGAGACAGCTTGTCCTCGGCCGACAGAGCCTCCTCGCCGACGACTGCCTTCATGGCCGCCGCGTCACGCCCGATGGCGTACTTGGCGTAAAGCTGGTTCGACACATCACCGTGGTCCTTGCGCGTCATGCCCTCACCGATGGCAGACTTCATCAGACGGGATAGGGATGGGAGGACGTTGATGGGCGGGCTGATACCCTTGTTATAGAGACCACGGTCGACGAAGATCTGACCCTCGGTAATGTAGCCGGTCAAATCGGGAATAGGGTGCGTGATATCATCGTTGGGCATGGTGAGAATGGGGATCTGAGTGATTGACCCGTTGCGGCCCTCGACACGGCCGGCTCGTTCGTAGATGGTCGACAAATCCGTGTACATGTAACCGGGGAAACCACGACGACCGGGCACTTCTTCGCGGGCGGCTGAGACCTCACGAAGAGCGTCACAGTACGAAGACAGATCAGTAAGAATGACCAGGACGTGCTTTTCCAGCTGGTAGGCGTAGTATTCGGCGGTGGTGAGGGCAAGACGAGGCGTGATGATACGTTCGATTCTAGAATCATGTCAGCAGAATCCTCCCGATCTTCTCTTGGTGGCCAGACTAACGTGGGATCGTTGGCAAGGTTGAGGAAGAGGGTGACACGCTCCAGACTGCCGTTCTCCTCGAAATCACGGGTGAAGAAACGAGCGGTTTCCAAGTTGACACCCATGGCACCGAAGACAATGGAGAAGTTTTCCTCGTGACCGTCATGTACACCCTTATTCGTAACACCCTGCTTCTGGACCAGACCTGCCTGCCGACAAATCTGCGCAGCGATTTCGTTGTGTGGGAGACCGGCGGCAGAGAAGATAGGAATCTTTTGGCCACGAGCAATGGAGTTCATGGTGTCGATGGCAGAGATACCGGTGGAGATCATCTCCTCGGGGTAGACCTAGTCTCTGTCAGCAATGGTCCTCTGAGTCCCTGGGAGGCTCGTCGTACTCTCGAGTAGGGGTTGATGGGACTGCCGTTGATGTCGAGATAGTCTTCCGCCAGCACCTTGGGGCCCTTGTCGATGGCACGACCTGATCCATCAAAGATACGCCCCAGCATGTCCTCAGATACTCCCAGCTTCAAACTCTGGCCCGTGAACTCGACTTTTGTCTGTCGTAGATCCGTCAGTATCACCTGCACCGTATCCATCTCCCAGAGACTGTTCGCACCTTCTTCACATCGATACCTGACGTTCCTTCGAAGACCTAGTATACTCGTTAATCAAGCGTCTCGTCGTAGCAAGGCGTCTGCGTCTGTGTATGTACCTGGACAACGGCTCTGTCTCCTGTTTTTCAGATGGTCAGCATGCCTCCTTCCGAAATACCTCAAGAATGCTGCCACGTACCTCGGGCCTCGAGGACCTGTCCTTGCCTGATTGTGCCATCTGGGAGCGTCAAGCTGACAATCTCGTTGTATTTGGGAAATTTGACCTGGCTCGCTCGTTAACATTGGGTTCGGTCGGTCGTGGACGTCAGGCAGCAGACATTCTCGAGGATGACTAGCGGACCGTTGACACCGCCAACGGTGTTGTACGTCAGGTGAGGCGTCACCGAGTAGGACGAGGACTCTCGTGGGTCACCCATGGTTGCTGCGTCGGGGGGTAGAGAGGGAGTTGCGGTTCGAGGAGCGACGGTGTCGGAGCGGTGGGTGAATGACGACTTGAGGATCTGAGGTCCACGGGTTCGAGAGCTTGGGGATACCGTACGTGTGGTGTGGGTGGAGATAAGCTCTGGCAATCTGGAGGGGTGCGGCTGTAACCAACGGCCTGCACCTAACACGAGTGACCTGCTACGTGGGCGGTTTAATACTATGAAACTAGTATCTTTTGATGATCTGTCGATGTACGTCAGAATCCTTTGCCGTCTATTTCTGGCTGCGAGACAAGCTGTCGACCAAACGTCCAGAGACGGTCTCGTGGGATAACACTTGAATTGGATCGACCAATACGGTTTCGAGTTTCCAAAGCTATTCTGACATGCGCAAGAGTCGGTGTCCCTGTCAGAGTCAGAGGTGCCCGTCGATCGCATCTCGAAGGGCCGTGAATACATAGCTCCACGCCCGGCAGGCAATGCTTTTCATCCGCCTCCACGACATCTCCCGACGACCCACGAACACCAACCACCTTGCGCGTCGTCTCCCACCCATCCGAACAAATCAGCCGCTCAGCAGGCTCGGTGCTGAGCTTCTACAGGACACGCCAACATGTCTAGCATCTACAACACCGAGCCGCAGCCCACGGCCTCCGTGATCCTGCACACCAACCACGGCGACCTCTCCGTTGAGCTCTTCGCGAAGCAAACGCCCCTCACATGCCGCAACTTCCTCCAACACTGCCTCGATGGCTACTACGACAACACCATCTTCCACCGTCTCGTCCCCGGCTTCATTCTACAAGGCGGCGACCCTACCGGCACCGGCAATGGCGGCGAGTCGATCTACGACCGGGCCGCGTTCAGTGGCGACCTGGACCCGTGGCCCATGGACCAGCGGAGAGGGAAGAATGCGGGACCTACGGGCGTGAACTTCAAGGACGAATTCCACTCTCGGTTGAAGTTCAACCGCAGGGGGTTGGTGGGCATGGCGAACGAGGGAGAGAGGGATAGCAATGGGAGCCAATTCTTCTTTACGTTGGACAAGACGCAGGAGCTGGATGGGAGGAATACAATGTTTGGGCGGGTGGCCGGTGATACGATCTACAACCTGGCCAAGATGGGCGAGGCGGAGGTCGAGGAGGGAGGCGAGCGGCCGCTGTACCCGACCAAGATCACGGGCGTGGAAATACTGGTCAACCCGTTTGAAGACATGAAGAAGCGAGAGCGGATCGCACAACGAACAGCACGGCCGACCGGCACAGAAAAGAAGAAGGACAAGAAGAGGAAAGGAGGAAAGCAGTTGCTCAGTTTTGGCGATGAGGAGGGCGAGGGGGATGCTGAGCCTCTACCTAAGAAACCGAAGTTCGACACAAGGATTGTCATGATGGATGTGGACGAGGAGGAGGAGCCTGCACCGAAGTCCAAGAAGTCGAAGACGACCAAGAAGGAGAAGCAGGCGAGAGACATGCCCATCCGGGAAGCACCGGCAAGAGGGGACTCATCCCGTGAGCCCTCACTACCGCCGATACCCAGCAAGAAGACCACAGACAAGGCGAAGGTCAAGGACGAGGTCGAGTCTTCACCAGAGCCAGAGATACCGAAACACAAGTCCGAACTTGAACGGACGAACGAAGAGATTGCCGCGCTCAAAGCTTCGCTGAAGCGAACGGTACATGCATCAGAGCCGGTAAAGGAGGAAAAGAAGAAATCTGCCTTGGAGCAAATGATTCCAGAAACATCTACAAGGGGCCGCAAGAGGAGACCAGGAGTCAATACCACAGCCGCAGAGGAGCAAAAGGCCTTGGAATTCCTCAACTCGTTCAAATCAAAACTTGCCCAGGCACCGCCCGAGAAGGCGGCAGAGAGCGCACCGGATCCAGAAAACGGCGAGGATAACAAGGAGGCAGATAAGGCAGGTGAAGGCGCCGGCGAAGGCGGAGGCGCCGGCGAAGATGACGAGGTGTGCGACCTGCACTTCATCGCGAACTGCCAGAGCTGCAAAGCCTGGGACAAGGCCGAAGCCGACAAGGATGACAGCGACGACGAGGGCTGGATGTCGCACTCCCTCAGCTTCGCGGCGGATAAACTGGGTAAGGACCTGTCCTACCGCAAGAAGGCTGAGGAAGAGCTGGTGGTGATCGACCCGCTGGCGAAGGCGCGCGGCATCCAAGCTGAGCGGAAGGGCAAGAAGGACGGCCGGGGCGGATCTTCCGGGCGTGCCTGGGATGACCTCGCCAGGAATGCGAAGATGGCTCAGGCGTCCTCCTTGGCGGGCCGAGGAGCAAAGTAGATGCAGCCCAGGAGTCGGGCCGACAATATGATAGGATAGTACGATAGTTCCTGAAATCCAAGAGATACCCCCCAAAGCTTAGCAGTCTATGCCGGGTTATACTGGGCATCTTGAAAAGTCAAAACGGTTGCGGCGAAGGAGATATACGAGAGATCTTAACGCGTGAAACAGATCGAGCCTGCAGCATTGTGACAATGAGTGGCGTCCTGGATCCGTGACCACCCTCGAGCTAGAAAGCTTGAGGCCTTCGTGTGAGTGGATGAAATGTTTCAGGTACCTGAGTGTCTGGTGCACCGAAAGCTGCGGTAGGTCCGTGTAAGTATTGTGTATTATGTGCGGCTCGATTCACAGTTAAGACGGACGTGCCTGGGTTGTCCGACATACCTCTGGTCTATGTTCACAATATATCCTATCTTCCCCCTCTGGCTCATATCCATGCCATGCTCCGACCTTTCTGCGAGAGCTTATTTTTCCGTCTTCTAGGGAGCTGGACTGGTCCATATTCAGACCGGGAGAACCTGGATCGTTACAGCAGCAGGTCTGCAACAGGTACTGTATCTATCCTCCCATCATCGCCTACCTAAGTTCGAAGCTGATGGAGTCTGATCTTTTCCATCTGGCAAGGTGTCTGTCAAGATGCTCTAAATTCCAGTAGCCACCTACCTAATGCGAACGAACCTGCTCTGATTTGTCCATTCTCACAACATCGCCCGCCCAATACCCCCTCAATGTAGCCTGAAGTCTGCTATCTTACAGGAATCTAGTAGCGATGTAGGACGCCTTCCCCACTTGACCATCTTCACTCTGGCGCCTATAGGCTATCTCAATGCTATCTTCGAGAACCTTCCATCTTCACCTCATGCCCTGAACCTGTCCAGCTGGAGGTGTCTGCATCCGCTCCGGGAAGAAGTCGACTTTTTCCCGGGCTCCACTACATGCCACGAGATTTTGGTTTCTACCCAATCAGTCCAAACTGCACGCCAGATTCCGTCTTCACGCCATAGACAATTTCTACAAAGTAGTGTATATATAATATTTGAGTACGTATCTTTCATCATGACTGTATCCTCTGTAGGACCGGACAGGTAGGTATCCATCTGCACATGGTTTCACGCCAGGGCAATGCCGACTTTTCCCCCGGACTATTGCTCCAATCCGCTACTGTGTTATCATATCATAGTACTTTTGCGTATGTAGGTGGAAAGTGCAAACCTGACAAGAACTACTACCTCCGGGGCTCGTCAGTGTGGAGCAGTCCAGTACGTCTTGGCATGAGCTTCTTCTTTGCCCATCACACAACCACAGTCCTGCGGTTGGTATGCAATGCAAGATCTGACCAGCATTCCCATCCTATAAGATGTTCCTCCCAGAGCAGTGCAGCTAGCAAATTTTGATTGATGGTGGGGAGAAACGGTCTGGCGGACTGGCGGACCCCAGGAACATGACTCTCCGAAAGCCCCGACTTGCCATTGAACATGTGCGTCGGAGGTTTCGCTCCGGTGGAGACTCCACGGTGGGTTCGCGGGATCACATCTCAGATCGATCTGGTAAAAAACACCTGGTGGAGGAGTCAAGGATACGGAGGCGCATGTGAAAGCGCGCATATGACGATGCTTCCGATGTATGAAGGTAGGCAGGTACCTACTAAGAAACCATATATCAGTTGGTGGAGGGATAGCCCCGAACCCAACGTCCACATTGCAACGGCCGTCTCTTTTCCTAAGCGATACTACCTAGTGAAAGACGAAACAGCAAGCTGCACATATTCTCTGTGCAGAACGGTAGCTCAGCATCTATCGAATAGAGAGGGGGGGCCATCTGTATTGCGGAATCATAAGGTTCAAGCAGTGGGATGAGTAGTTGATGAATATCAGATGAGCCTTATGGCATAACGAAAGTTAAGAAATGAAATAAAAAAAGAATGTTTGAGAGTGGATATTCGAGAGCCTTTCTCCGCCTCTGAGGAAACCGAGGAAATCTTGGAGGAGGGAGGGGGTGGAAATGCCAACAATGGCATGATGGATGGGGTGCACAGCATACGGGTACAACCCACAGCAAATCAAGGCCATTTTCATCAGCATCTGCCTGGCTTACCAAGCAAAAAGGGAGCATCATACTTGAAGAAATTGTCTCCTACGGGAGAAAATAGCGAAAGCAGGATGGCGCATGGCATCAATTGGCACCTGATGCATCGAGCAGACATGTACTCCATATACAGTGTACTCCATATACAGGAGGAGAAAAATCTCCGGTGCCAAGAGTATTCAAAGCGACTGTGTTTATACCCTAGCAAAGCCATCTGAGAAGCAGCAGCAGCAGCAGCAGCAGAGAGCAGCAGAGAGTAGCAGTCTGGCATCCATAAGCGAAGGAGAAGGAGGGACTCTCGAGGCATAGGCAACAGACGCAACTGATATTCACCAAATGTTTTCGAAGGTCATATATAATGACATATACGACGACATAGTGTCCCACCCCGTGCAGACATTCTCAAAGGTCCCATGCAGTGAGATAGTGCCCCACCCCCAGCAGACATGTCCAAAAGGTCCTAGGCGGCGCCATAGCACCCCTCCCCTGCCAAAGAATTTCAAGG
>MUZH01003289.1:0-11580 GCA_003012965.1 Juglanconis oblonga
CTAATATATCCCGGGTACTGATGATCCACGTTAATACTTATATAGAGACCTTAACTATAAAGATTATAGCAAAGGAAGTACCTTACTATAGAAAGTATATAGAAAACATACTTATAAGCTATAATACCTATAGTCTCTTCTTCTTAAAAGTAACTTAGTCTCTTTCACCTGCCTATAAAATAGCCCTAAAATATCTGGTTATATAGCAACCTCTAAAGTGTGATGGGCTGGGCTATGCCCTAGCCTGAAGAAGAAGTCTGTCTATATCAGTCTGGCTAGCACAATCCTGGCGTTCAGGATTGTTACGTACCTTTTGGCTCAGTGGAGTAAGCTAAGGTAGCTGACTTACGTTAGCTGAAGGCCGCAGACAAGCTAGCTAGTCTGGAGCCCTATAGGCCAGCCCTTCACATAAAGCAAAGCATAGTTCTTTAGGTTTCTTAAGTCGTAAATTATAATCTATCTCTTCTATATAGAGTTATTTACAGCCTAAATTTTATTTAAGAATAATTTATCTTTCTAATGCTTAAGTTATAGCTAGAGCTTAAGATATCGACTTTATAGCTGTATTAACAGCTTAAAAGTAATAACTACTTAAAAAATATAAGTAATAAGTAGAGTAAGGCGAGAAATAGCAGCTTTGCAGGCTGGATATTTAAAGCTGCAAAGGCACTAATAAAAAGTTGTAAATAGAAGTTAGTATATAGGGATTAAACGGCTGTAAGCAAAGGAATACTTAATAATCTATTAGTAGATAGGTCGAGTTTGCAGGTAATACGTGCCTAGAAGGCTAACTGCAAATTTAAAACTGTTCTTCAGTATCGATATAGAGATGCGGCTATAGTTGGAAAACGACTTGGACATTCGGAGGCCGTAGAATTCCGGACTGGGACTAGGTATGGCACCTGCCAAAAGGTCAGGGGATTTGACAAGTTTGTGTTTCCAACCTGGTGGTGGCCTTCCGAAGCAGACCTCCGTCGTTGGGATTATATAGCAACTTGAGGATTGCTTGCCTTGTATGGAGCGAGTACCTCGTCGACTAGGGGCATCGTCGCTGTCGGCTATTTTACGGACGAGGTCCTATAGGTATTTATTTCACCTGAGCCTCCTCAGTCACAAGTGTCTTATTGCTCCGGAGATAAAAATTTAGTTGTCTCTCTGCGCTTCTCTCTCTTTCTTTTTTTCCATACTGTAGCGCACCACAACAACACGAAATTCGTCCGCAGAACCCGGCCATACTTGTTACTGCACGGTGACATGCATCAAGAAGTGTAGTTACAGGCGCGAGTCTGGCTCCTAACCTACAAAGTTCACGAGCCACACACAGGATAACGGCTGGTAGTCCCAAACACTGTATGTTAGCATCATCGCGATCCATCCTCCGCATCTTCCCCAGATCCGCTTCCAACCTCGCCGTGAACGACGGGATCGTGGTGCCCCGTGCGTGCGCAGTTTTCAACACATACTACGTGTGCAGCTAGTGGGTTAGATCAAGAGGCCTGTGTGAAAGCAACATGCCAGGTGCCCTCCTCCTCGTGCGTTCAACATACTCGTCTAGACCAAAAGAACAGGAGTCTTCACCCTTGCCCCTTGCGCTCATGTCGAAGGCGTGGCCAAGTTGAGAGCACTGCATGTGGATGTGAAGTTCTCACCTCTTGGCAGTCCTAGTCCAGCATTGGACAACCGGAAAGTTCAGGCTCGTGAGATCTCCAGCTTCGAACCATGTTTGTTTCTCGTTCTCAAGATAACTCAGGCGTACCTCAGAGCAGGTCCTAGAGTGACAGCTCAACCATGTGAAGTACCGAATCGGTTGCAAATAGTCCAGTCTGCGAGTTCCCACCAATCCATCCCGTGCGACCTAGGCCTTTCCCCACAGCCAGACCAATACCAAATTGCTAACCACTCCATTTGCACGAACCCAATCCCCCGAAACCACGAGTATTAACCTACATCAGCTTGATAATAACAGACTTGTTCTGTGTGTAATTCGCCAGCGCAGCCTCGCCGAGCTCACGACCAATACCAGACTCCTTGTAGCCACCGAATGGTACTTGCCTATAGTTTCTAATGTTAGTATTCGGGACAAACGCTCGGCGGATGTTTCAGGGGGGTTGGGGGGAGGGACATACCAGTGAATGAGGTTGTAGCAGTTCACCCAGACGGTACCAGCTTTCAGCGCGTTGCTAACACGGATGGCAGTGTTCAAGTTCTTGGTGTGAACAGCAGAGGCAAGACCGTAGGTGGTGTCATGGGCAGCCTCGATGACTTCTTCGATGTCCTTGAACTTGGCAATGGTGCATACAGGGCCGAAGATCTCCTCCTGCATGATCTTCATGTTGGCGGTCACACCTGAGAAAATGGTCGGCTGGATGAAGTAGCCCTTGTCGCCGTGGCGCTCGCCACCGGTCTCGACCTTGGCGCCCTCTTCCTTGCCGGCCTTGATGTACCCCATGATGCGGTCGTACTGCAACTGGCTGACCTGGGGGCCCTGGAAGGTATCTTCGGCGAAGGGGTCGCCGACTTTGTTCTCTTGTGCGCGCTTCCTGAAGGTCTCGACGAATTTGTCGTAGATCCCCTCCTGCACGAAGATGCGCGAACCGGCGCAGCAGCATTGCCCGTGGTTGAAGTAGATGCCGAAGTTGACCCAGTGAATGGCCTCCTCGATGTCGGCGTCGTCGAAGACGATGTTTGGCGACTTGCCGCCCAGCTCGAGCGTCACCTTCTTAAGATTGGAGGCCGCGGCGGCCTTCATGATCTGTCGGCCGACTGGGGTGGAGCCAGTGAAGGCGACCTTGTCGATGTCCATATGCGAGGCAATGGCGGCGCCCGCAGTCTTGCCGAAGCCCGAGATCAGGTTGAAGACGCCTGGGGGGAAGCCGGCCTCCTCGATAAATAGGGTGGCGACCAGGGCGGAGAGGGGGGTCTGCTCGGCGGTCTTCATCACGACGGTGTTGCCTGTTGCCAGTGCGGGGCCGATCTTCCATGACCACATGAGCAGGGGGAAGTTCCAGGGGATGATCTGGCCGCAAACACCAATCTGCAGAAATGATTAGCAAACATCCGTGGTAGTAGTAGCGGCAGTGGTTTGTCTGAAGACGGGGAACAAGCTTACAGGCTCCGCTCTTGAGTAGTGGAACATATCCGGGTCAACATCGTGAGTCTTGCCCTCGATCTTGTCGGCCCAGCCACCATAGTACCTTATAGCACCAACGACAGCACCGATGTCACCACGGGCCATGTTGATGGACTTGCCATTATCGAGGGACTCGACAGCGGCGAGCAGGTCTGTGTTCTTCTCCAGCAGGTCGGCCAGCTTCAACAGCAGGCGACCCCTCTCGTTGGGGCTGGTCCTCTTCCACGAGCCTTCGAAGGCCCTGCGGGCAGCAGCCACCGCTAGGTCGACATCCTTCTCCGTGCCCTCGTAAATCTGGGTGATGACCTCCTCGGTGGAGGGGTTGATCACGTCGAACTTCTTCTTGTCGACGCTCTCGACCCACTTGCCGTCGATGTAACTGGAGAGAAGGGCTTGTCAGTATGGTTTGGAGGGGAAAAGAGGAAGGCGGATAGCTGGATGTTGATTGGAACGTACAGTCCGATGGGCTGCTTGTATGCGCCAGTGATGGGCGTCTTGAGTTCTGTGAAGAGCGACATATTGCTAGGTCTTGTGTGTGTATAGAGAGAGTATAAGAAGGGGAAGCTCGTTCTGGGGTGGAGGGGTCTGTTGAGGATTCGACACTGCCGCAAGGTGGTTTGTGTCGAAGGTAAGGCGGGTTGGCTTGGGTATCAAAGAAGAATAAAGTGAGGAGGGAAGAGAGGAGGAGGAGAGTGAGGAGACTGGCGGCAGATGGAAGTTATACTGGCAGTGGCAAGGGCTGCCAAGAGCGCCGAGGGGTGCATCGTCGTGGGAGGCAATCGCCAAAGCGGGGTTTCGGCGAAGACGTCGTACAAGCTCGACCGCACTAGAGAGCAGCGGTTGCGTAGTGCATCCCCGGCCATGATCTGGCATAGCATAGCGTTCCACCCTCCCTGGCAAGCCTGGTTGCCCGCGACGCTAAGGTCCGGATCCGCTCCCTGGGGGATGCGGATACGCCAAGGATCACTGCACGCCGGGTAGCCGGGCGGGCGGGCAGGCCGGGGGCATAGTCTGGGGAAATGGGGACTCTCATCAAGTCAACACACTCGGTGGCAGAAGAGCCAGCCTTAGGCAACCGTCGGTCCATGCCTTCTCCAAAGCAGAGGCCGAGACGTGTCGCTATGTCTCTGCACGAGGCGGAAGACGTTGGACCGCCGTGCAGCCGTGGTGAGGCCCGCCCGGAAGAAGACTCACGCACCCCTGTCGACCCCAGACCCCAGACCCACTGCCCCACACCCTTCCCCAGTTTCGGGATTGGCAAATGTCAAGCATGGCCGTCTCCTGCCTTTTGGATCACGGAGCCGCGCAACATCTTTCTCCCAATACCAGCCCCGGAGCTGACGAATGAATCGCTTGCCTTTGGACCGAAGATCGTGAAGAGGATCTTCTGCCTGGACCTGTTCCTCCGCCGTGGGTCATCCCTTCAGGTTGTTGGTCAAGATACATTGAGGACCCTGAGGAGAATGACCACACCGTAACTGCCACGGTGCTGTTGGTCAAGACACTTGGATGATGACGAAGGAATTCCATTCCAAGGAAACCGAAGGACAAGGACTACTATGCATGAACATAAGCATTGCTCGATTCCCCGTACCTGCATAGCTGGTAGTTGGTAGCTGGTAGCTGGTACTATGGGAGCTGATTTGACCTCGGGTCCATCTGAGGACCTTGATACACTACGTACTGTGTACTAGCAGTCTTGACACTTGCAACCCCGCATTCTGAAGAACCACTAACGCAATAGAGCCCCGCCATGCTAGTACGTGTAGGATTCTACCCCGCGCTGCTGGGCTGGGCAGGTTTGGCAGCGTATGAAATGCGCGTTTATGCTATGGGCAACCAGAAAGACTTGATCGTCGATGCGTGCTATACCATAATGTAAACTTCCCGTCCAACATTCCAAATTCCTCCACCAGATCAACGCCGTCTTCGTGTGCGACTCGTTCTTCAGAGCCTCCCGCTACGGGCCTCCTGTCCTCTCGGGTAAATGGCCAGCGAGGAAAGGGCCCCACATAAATGACTAGCGCAAGCCTGCTCCCACGGGGGCCCCAGATTCCCAGCCTCGAGTAAAGTGAGGACTGGACATTTCCAACACATCCACAGCGGCCCGCAACATCTGCGGATCCGGTCCCTCCAAGCCTCAATTATTGCGATCTACGCGTCGGTTCCGCCTGTCTCACCTGCTCAACTGCTCAACTTCTCAACAGATCTTCCGTACCTCCTGAACTGAACTAAGCTGATACTTCCCGACCGTGGTTAGTGCTTCCTTGTGTCCGGTCCGCCACGGTCAAGTGAGGCGATTCGGTGACAAACTAATTCCTCAAACACTTGCAGGCAGAAGGCCAGACCCCTGGTCTCGAACGGCCTTTTAGCTGTCTGTAGATCTACCTTTGTGCTATGCACCCTACATATCTTTAGATCGTACGATGTGCACTTTGCTTAATTCCAAATGTACATATGTGTTTTGTACTGTATGAGAACTTGGGCAAAGTTGCGAGACATCCGAGGTGGGGGGAGGGGGGTTGGACGAAACTTGCGATTGCCCGAACTGGAAAGTGTCAACAGAGCAAAAGGGCTCCACGGGGTGAACACTTGTCAAGCGTCACTATCTCTACTATAGTATACGGGAATGTGTTTCTACCTTACAGCCTTGCCCAGGCTAAGAGGATGAGGAATTCTCAGGTGTCTGCCTCCCAACCAGCAAAGCCTTCCAAGGCTCTTCCCACCTCGCTTGATGGGGACTTTCCATCTACTATGGTAGAGCATACGGTGGGTGATAGCCTATCCAACTTCAAAATTTACACCAATGACTTCATTTGTTCGAAATCCCGCATGCTCAATGATTATTGCGTATTCATTTTCCAAGGGGGGTTAGGGTCATGTGCCGTAAATTTATGAAGAATGTCAACATTTCTCAAGCAACCAGTCGAACAGTTCAGTGTTGATGTTCCCATATTCTCATGAGGATTATTCACATGTATCTGGCCATTTCATCGCTGAAGTGAGTGGCTACCTACCTAGGTACCTAGATACCTAGATATTCAGCTTGTAGGCTCCCGGCCCGCATAGAGTTCTAATGGATCACCTAATCAGCAAGCTTTCCTAATAAGGATGGCGGTGAGAGAATCTGTGGAGCATTTTTTCTACTGTCCGTCAACATTTCTTTGGCACGTTGATTTTCTGCCGTCCGTCCATCATCTCGCGATCCTCGCAACCTGTCTTGCCGCGCAGCCCGCCGAACTCGCCATCTTCACAAGTAGTTATTGGATAGAAGCGCCCCCTGAATGACTTCATATATCACAAAAAGATGGCGGACGCAACACAGAATGCGTCGCCGGCGCCAGCCGTAGCGACAGACTCGAGAAGCGGTCAGTATCTGCTCCCTCCTCACGACATGTGAAGAGGCTGTCCATGCTATACTCGCAACCTACCGCGCTACCCATATGGACAGAAGTTGACGGCAGGCCATTCCAGTGACCCCCCAGAACATGGCCAAGAGCCCGAAAGCGGCTGCGACTCCGTCCATAAAAACTGAGAAGCCTGAGGAGTCTCCTGATAAGCTCGACGCAGTTCCTTCGAGGCCAACTTCGTCCGGCGCAGCTCCCGCTGGCACGCCCACACCAGCGTCAACAACACCTGCTCAAGTTAAGATCGAGTCTACGCAATCCCCTAGTGCATCTACTCCGGCCAACAAGCCACTCTCGATCTCGATACCCTCCTCCACAAACGGAACCACCGCACCCTATGCTGCTAACGCCGCAGCACCTTCTTGCTCCGGGGCTCCAGCTGCCCCCTTCTCTACCCCGTCATATATTCTACCTGGATCTGTCCCTACTCCTGCAATATCTCCACTTTCGGATATCGCTCCTGCCACCAAGCGATCAAGAACGCCAGAGGCGGAAGAGGAGAGCAGCGCGGAAAAGAGACAGAAGACGGAGCACGTCGCGGAACAACAGGACCAGGACAGACAGGATGTGGAGGCCAAGGTCGACAACGAAGCAGAAGTCAATGGCTTTGCTGGTTGGGACCTTGGAGCCCAGCTCTCCAGCATCCTCGGCTCCGTCGAGCCGGAGCCTGCGAATGATGCGAACGGCTCGGCAGAGAACAGCAAGATCGACATGCTACAGTCTATACCTTTGCCACCGCCTCGACGGCGGCTTGAGAAGATGAAGTTCATAGAGAATCCAACCTACTTCTCGCGCGCTATGGGTTTGCCAACGCTAGGAAGTCTTGTAAGTTAAGAATCAAACGGCGCAAGATCGCATGCAATTCTGACAGGTCACTACAGTCCGTGCAAATATTACTGGCGCTCTTTCAACAGCCATCAGAAGTCACGGACCGCCAGATTCGAGATGTGCGGACGGAAGGCGGCAAAGTATACACTGCGCTGCGCCAAACATTCATGGCTGTCCTGAAGTTGTTCACCGAAGCTACCATATTTCTGAACGCCGATGATCTCGATATTCACGAACCAGGCGACCGGGAGACGATCCAGATGGCAAATCTGGCGAGCATGTGCGCATCATTTTATGGACCAGGGGGCCCGACCATGGCTACTGCTCACGACAACTTCCTGAAGATCATGATCCCAGAAAACGGCATGATTACTTCAGACATTTCCGCACTCTATCTCGACCAGAAGACCCAGAGTTTTCTTGCGTATGCCAATGTCATGGAAGACAAGGAAGCCACCAGGAACAGTCTCATGGAGAAATTCTTTCCTGGAGATTTGGAGGACAAACTGAAAGCATACTGGAGGGAGTCAAACCTCACCATTCCAGCAGACGAGTTCGTGAAACCCTTTACGGAGAGGCGAAACTTGCTGAAAGCCATAGGGCACGACAAGGAAAAGAGGAGTGAGTGTTGAGCAGTTTCCTTGACCATCATGAGGGAGGTAGCTAACTTGAAACAGAAGCGCTTGAGTCCAAGTACCAGTTCGCCTCGTTCCTGGACAGCCTTAGTGCGTTTATCCGTTCGAACTTCGATTCCATCTTGGACTACGCCGAGAGCCACGGTGTCGAGGTCCCAAACGAGGCTGGTGAGGAAGACCTGATGCTCATGGATGCTCAGTCGACATACGCAGGCTCATTCCCGGGGCAGCCAAGAAGAAACGGGCTCGATGATTCTCAAGGCCTGGCATCACTCATCACCGAGAAGCTCACTGGGTTTGATGGATATTCATACGGCTACGGGTCTTCTTCCTCGGCACCGATTCCTGAGAGCACAACCCTGCCACCCAGTCAGAGTCTGCCGACTTCAGTCTTATATGAGAGGGCTCGACAGGCAGCAGTTGCCAAGTCATCAGCGCACGCTCGTCGGGAAGGTCTACAGTCTACAAGAAGGCCGTGGACCCCTGAAGAGGAGAAGGCATTGATGGCAGGGCTCGACATGGTCAAGGGTCCACATTGGAGCCAAATCCTTCAGCTCTTTGGTCAGAACGGGACGATCTCTGATATTCTGAAGGATCGAACCCAAGTTCAACTGAAGGACAAGGCTCGGAATCTGAAATTGTTCTTCTTGAAGACCAACTCAGAGATGCCATACTACTTGCAGTGCGTGACTGGCGAGCTAAAGACCCGGGCGCCCAGTCAAGCAGCCAGGAAAGAGGCGGAGGAACAGGCGCGTGTGCAAGCTGGAGGCAGTTCCAACGGTTACGCTTATATGAATGGCACCACGAACGGCACAGGTCCTCTAGCAGCCCATGGGCTACCCATGACTGGATCACCTCGTCCAGGCAATACCACCCCGGGCGCCGGCCCCTCGACATCCATGGGCACCAATCCCTCACATCCACCCCAACAGTCATACCAACAATATCAGCCGCAACAGTCATATCAACAGCAACGGCCACAGCAGTTGCAACCGGCACCAAATGGTGCTACTCGTTCTCCAGCCACAGCAGGCCACCCTACAGCGGCGAAGCCCTTGGCCCCTCAATCTTCACATCAACCTATCGCGCCGGCACCCTCATACCAGCGACCTCTACAGCAGGCAGGCGCACCTGCCACTCCTCAGTACCAGCAAAGGCCTGTGCAACAGCCGGCGGGCCAGGCACCGGCTCCCTACCAGCAAGTCAATCGACCGACTGCCACACCGCCATCGTCATCCGCGCCCCCGCGCCCTAATCCAGCTTCAACAGTACCGCAAGCCCAGTCTCGGCCACCAGCGACCGTTGGCCAAGGTCTGTCAGCTGCTGCACGTCCTGCTTCGGCTGCGAGCACAGCACCACCACGCCCAACTGCCATACCTGCTCCCACCTCGACGGCCTCGCCCACTCCGGGCCAGGCGCCCAAGGATGTCCCAACCATTATGCCGGCGCCACCTGCCCAGACTCCCACATCCATAGCGGCCGCTTCTTCTCCTCCAAAGCTTGTTCATCAACCTTCCGCATCCACTGTTGTCACTCCTGCCCCCTCAAGATCAGCTCAGCAACTTCCCGCATCCACTGCTGCCGCTTCTGCTCCCGCAAGGTCAGTTCAGCAGCCTTCACCGCAGCCATCACAATCTGCTACACAAACCGCAGTGGCCAAGCAGGTGCCAGCAGCTCCTTCTCCTCCTCAAGCTGCAGCGCCAGTTTCCGCACCAGCTCCCCCGAAAGCTTCTGCACCTTCACTTGCATCGGCACCTACTCCATCCACGAACGCAGCTCCCGCGCCTGCTCCTGCTCCTGCCGTGACACCCGAGGCGCAAGTCAACTCAACAAACAGTCAAGAGGAGGCGGAAGACAATATGCTGGCACAAGCCCTGAGAGCGGTCCTTGAACCTCGTGAAGCATCATAGACGATGTGAGGGCGCCTATGGAGTGGGAAATGTTGCTTTCAGTCATGGTTATACTGATCGGGCGACCGGCTAGTGAGATTGGATGGCAAGCAACAAGCGGTTTTCATCCGATGGAATTGGGATGAACACAAGACGAGGCGGAAAATGAAAAGTCTTCCAAGCAATCAATTGGGATCGTCGGCAGCTTTATGGCCGGTCTTGATCGCATAAAACCATCGTCTTCTTGTTTGCTCCGGGCCTATTTGATACCAACCACCTAATCGGCCTTAGGTGGAGCCCGGATACCGCCCCGTCTAGCATGCATACTACAATTTCAAATTACAACATTACACATATAGTTCGGTGCGAGAACTGTCGTTCCGAACTGAAAGAATCAGACCCTAGCCGTGCTTGCGCTTCTTACTCCTACGACATGGTCTTGTTAGGAACCAGTAGGATCCTTGCCTTTCGCGTGAAGCGATGCGCCTCCTTTTACCCTCTACCATATATCAGAGATGAGAATAGAACCGCAGCTACGGACGTGACAGAGCATCAAAAAATCCCAAATCTGGCCATGTGGCCCGAGTCTGTGGTCTCATGCATCCCTCGAGAACATCAATATACAGGTCCCGAGTGGAATCTGCCTGCCATGGCTAGGAATACGAAGGAGACTCAAGCAAACAATGATCCCGGGAACCAATCCTCCAGAGTCGATGTTCAGTGAACACACATAAAACTCCCTTCACCCACCCCGTACGACTTGGTCAAGTTTCCCTCCTCTTCCTTCAAACTTCCAGCTGAGTCATTTGCTTCCATCACCGCTGCTGTTTGGCATTCTCGCCCGGTCGCGCTTCTCATAAGACTCCCAACCTAAGTTTGGTATGCTCTTAATTCCTGCGTGTTGTTGCCCATGAAGCGTTGCCTTCTGGGTACCTATGAGGATCATATTCGCCGGGCGAGTTTCAGAGCAAATTCCTTCCCTGTCGTGAAGCCATTGGAGTCACCACCACTTCAAAGGTTGGTGAGATAGTGAAGCTTATAAAGAAGGACCATCTCAACATGCCACGAGCGGCTACGCTGATATTGCATCTCATCGTAGTCCAAAGGCGACAGTACTCCAACCCAGACAGGCCCGCCTCCGAAACGATCAAGCCCAGCATTTCACAATAGTCAGTCTATACTCTCCCTAAACACTACCATCTATCTCCACGTCACCAAGCACGGGCACAACACCATGTGGGACCTCATGTACCCCAAGGGCTACCGCCCCAAGCGCTACGGGCGGCGCAGGACAAAGCGCTGCCTCGCATGCCGGGCAGAGATCGGCATCCCCAAACTACCCAGCGGGCAGAAGGTCAACCTCAACTACTGCCAGAAGCACTACTGCGCGCGGGTAGTTTCTGGCGGCACGTACTGCACGGCGCAGAACAACGGGAGGACGCGGTATTGTGATAATCGTCCGTTGGTTCCCCTCGTATCCGGAGACCCCATTGTTGGGAGCCGGAAGACTAGGTGGTGTCGTGCAGATATACTGACGGGGAACGCGTGGAGCAGATGCTCGATGTCATGCCACCGGTGATGAGGGACGCTGCTGGCGGTTTGTAAAGGAGGAGAATCCGGAGAAGTTCAAGTGGTGCAAAGATCGTGAGTCTCTCTTCTCCACTTGCACCCTTCACCCCCCCCCCCCCAGG
>MUZH01003290.1:0-11596 GCA_003012965.1 Juglanconis oblonga
GGATTAAATATAATTAAGAATCTAGGGCGTTCTATCGTATGCCTTAGTTAGATTAGCAATCGTCTCTTTACTTTTGCTAATCTATATTCGAATTATTAAGCACTAATTAGTATTAAATAGCCTTTATATATATATATACGTTTCTCTGATTCTGCGCTGGGTAGAGATAAATATATATATATTATTCAGCTTTACCTTGTATAAAGGGGAGGAGACGAAGTCTCCGATCCTTATACGAAGCCTAAGTACTTGTTTCAGGCGTATATAACTACGCCTGGGTATAGTATGCTGGCTATAGTGGCTAATACCGGAGTCTCCAATTATGCCTCGTACGTAGCCGCAACACTAGTTATTCTAACAATTAAGTAATTATTATCTTCTAAGCTATTAATATAGCTATAAAAGCTATAATACTTTTCTTTATAACTATTAAGCCTTAAAATACTAACTACTTAATATATTATGAATAATAGCTGTTTATAAGCTAATTTTTAGATAGTTTAAAAAGTTCTTAACTTTAATCCTAACTTTAGAGTAAGAGTTAGGATTAAGATTAAGGTTTAAAGTTTCTATTCTATATAAATTACTAATTTTAAGGGGAATTCAAAATTATTTTATGTAATATATAATATATAATATATAATAAGCTACGTATTTTTCCGTAGTTTATTATGAAATATAATAATCTCTATAGCTTTACACCTACCGTAAATGCCAAAAGTAGGTCTGATGCCAAGTGGACACAATCTAGCTTATGGTGACCGCACAATACCTGTTTGTTAGGTACTCTCCCACTCCGGAAACAAATCAGGCCACGTCGGTGGGGGATTGAATTTGAAGGATTCGGACTATTGGACCTAGCACCATCTTGGATAGGCATGGTCTCAGCTGGCGCCAACGGTCAAGTCCAGATCCATGAATGTCTCTTTTTTTCTTCTTTTCTTCTCTCTCTACGGAGGAAACTAGCCATTTTGAGATGTCAGATCCAGTTGCACTCCCAGGCACACGATCCGCCCCCAGCCTGCTTCGTCCCCCTAGGTAGGTACACAGAGACAAACCCAACGTACATAGTTTCGCCACGATTTGGGAGGAATAGATATAGTGATAACTTGCAGATGGTCTTCTGCAAAGTTTCACATGCCACACCATCCCAACTTCATCCCGTCCTTACTATCATTCCCAGTTGTCACGGTAATAATGAGGTGCAACACGTGCATGCTCACTCTCGCAGCCACGCTGGTTGGCTCAGCGGGAGCCGCCCCCACTGCCTCAAACTCAACTGGCAACGGCACGGCCACAGCAGCCCCGGTCGTGCTATCTGCCGGTACTGTCATAGGCTCCGTGGCTGGTGATGTCGAGTACTTCCGTGGCATCCCCTATGCCCAACCACCAATCGGGCCACTCAGACTGAAGCCCCCGGTACCCCTCGAGAGCTTCGGCTCGGCACCGGTCGATGCCACCGGTCTCGGGCCCGCGTGTCCCCAGATGACAGCGGTAGATATCACACCACTCCTGCTGGAGGCGATTTTCCTGCCTGGTGTCGAGGAGACCTTGTTCTTTGGGACAAGTGAGGGTGACGAGACTGAGGACTGCCTGACCATCTCGGTCATGCGGCCGCGAGGCATACGAGCCGATGCGAAGCTGCCTGTTTTGTTCTGGATATTCGGCGGGGGCTTCGAAACGGGAAGTTCCCAGCCGTATAACGGATCGGTGCTGATACCTCAGTCGGTGGTTCAGGGGAAGCCCATGATTATTGTTGCCGTCAACTATCGCCTCGGGGCGTTTGGCTTTCTCGGAGGGAGACAGGTATTGGCAGATGGGGCAGCCAACCTGGGTCTGCTCGACCAGCGCATGGGTCTGCAGTGGGTGGCAGACAATATTGAGGCTTTTGGAGGTGACCCAGAGCGAGTCGTCGTTTGGGGCGAGAGCGCCGGCTCCATCAGTGTTTTTGACCAGCTTGCGCTGTTTGACGGCAACAACACCTACAAGGGCCGCCCCTTGTTCCGCGGCGCCATCATGGACAGTGGCAGCATAACACCCACAGAGCCGGTCGACGGCGTCAAGGCCCAGGGCATCTTTGACACCGTAGCCGAGGCGGCGGGGTGCGCTTCAGTGGAGGACTCGGCCAAGCTCGAGTGCTTGCGGGAGGTCGACTATGACACATTCGTGAATGCATCCAACAGTGTCCCTAGTTACCTGGGCTATACTTCCCTGGCTCTCAGCTATGCTCCTCGGCAAGATGGTCGGGTGCTTAGTGATAGCCCGGACGTCCTCGCAGAGACGGGGAAGTATGCAGCAGTCCCAATGATCATCGGCAACCAGGAAAACGAGGTAAGCAAGCCGTGATGAAGCCTTGACTGTAGTCGTGGTGAACCAACTGACGTACTGTTATAGGGAACCGTCTTTTCTCTGTTCCAGTCTAACATTACCACCGAGGCAGACTTGGTCTCTTACCTCCATGATGTCTTTTTCCAAAACGCCACAAGGGATGAGGTCGCCAGCCTTGTCACCACCTACCCTGAGAACCCCGATAGCCCTGCAGGCGTGGGCCCGTCCAATACAACCTACCCTGAGTTCAAGCGGCTTGCCGCTATCCTGGGCGACTGGGAGTTCACTTTCATGTCCCGGCTCCTCCTGGAAGCCTTCCCTGCTACGGTTCCAGCATGGTCATACCGAGCGACATATGAAAGTGGGACCCCGATTCTGGGGACTTACCACAGCACCGACATGCCTCGCTTGTGGTTGCAGACCGATGATGTTAGCACAGCAATTCAGGACCTATACATCTCGTTTGTGGATTGTTTGGACCCCAATGGTTACGCAGCCACCAACTCTAGCGGCTATGTGACCTTCTGGCCAACATGGCAGGAGGAGAAGCAATTGTTGGAGCTTGGTGCCGAGTCTACCCGGCTTATAGACGATGATGCTAGGGCTGCTAGCTTTGATTACATACGCACTCATTTGGAGATTTTACGCCTTTAATCATATAATACAACATTCCTCTAGGGAGCTTTATTCAAACCAGCTGCAATAATTTTAGTCTTCCTATCAATAGAATCTTTGTTTTCTGTACAGCTTGCCTTGGCAGACGAAAAGCTTGCGGAGCTGTATGAGGCCTCGATAGAAGAGTACTCAGAGACAATCCGACAAGAAGCTTACGTCGATAATTGTATCGACAGGTTGCGGCAAGAGCTGCAGGACGATTTTGTAGAGCTCTTGGACGAAAAACTTGAGGCTTGCGGAGTTGACATGGTGGAGCGATACGAGGTAGAGGACATAGTAGGGGCGCAGGTCGATGCAGCTATGGAGCATCTGAAAGAACGGTTGGCTGGTGGCGTTAGGGTGCTACTTCCCGAGTAGAAGCATTGGACAGTCAATAATAATCCAAAGAGATGCATTCTAATCCCACTGTAAGTCTCGCTCTGCACACTATTACACAAGGTCCGGGGAGACCCATGTGACGATTACTCCCTTCAACATTATTCCTCGACCAGAAGGTCTGCCGGCCGCTGCTCAGAAATCTTTGCTTTGCCTCGCTGTATTCGCGTCCTTTAACAAGTCCGTGCATGCAGGTGGCTGTCAGTATCATGACCAATTGTTCTGCTGAGGCGTATAAGCTTGACTCCTTGCCGTGATGCGGTAATCACCACTCAGTAGGCACCTGGGCATTCACTAGCTGCTTGCTTTGAATGAGAATCCTGGAAGAAATACAGAAGTCATAAAAGTATGCCCCCCTTTAGAAAAAGGGGACTAATGCTAGACTAACTAGGGCCTACAAAATATAATTTCTATATGCTTAGGTAAGAATTAACGACGAATTCCCTGGGTAGATTTACTAGAATCCGCTAGTGGATTTACTATGCATTCCCTTATAAGTTTACTATAAGTCTATTAGTGAATTCGCTACAAATTCTTGCAATAAATTCACTATAAATTTCCTAAGAGGTATAGTTAGAAGGAAATTGCTATTGTTAGTAGGTAAATAGGTAGGTTAGTAGGATAGTAGGTAGGTTAGATTCTTTCTATGCATTCTTTTCCCAGGCGAACACAATGCCGGCAAGGATGCATCTGGCCACACTTTACTCTGTCTAGGTTACAAGACACGCATGCCTTAGCCTGACGTTTGAAAGCTCTGGGCTGTGGCTCCATGACAGCTGGTTTAAGCTTCACCTTTTAGGGTGCATCTAGGAGTCGGGCTCGATTAGACATGGTTGAAATTTTACTCATATAAGTTTAAGGATTGACTAAGCTTTATTTCTTTTTTTTATATTAAAGTTATTCTTATTAAAGAATAATCTAGTAAATTATAGCTCTCTATACTAGTTACTTAGGGTGCTTGTTCTTACTAGCTTAATAAAAGAATATAAATAATATAAATAGTTTATATAAATAAATTTAATATATATTACTTAAAAAGTATATATATATAAATTAAACTTAAACTACTTATTTATTTAAAGTTATTACTTACAGAATTATTTTAATACTTAAATTATTAATATAAACTTAACATTTTAAGTAAACTTCTTTTTATAAATTATTATAATGTTTAAAGGGTTAGAATAAGTAACGAAATAGCTAGAAGATTAAGGGCGAGTTTTAGTTATTACTAGGGAGGACTATTGTTTAAAGAAACTTATATACCTCTATCAAGTATTTAGCCTATATCTGACCTAATTAGCAATGTGATAGCTCCCTAGTTGGCAGTTAAAGGTAGGGCAGATGATGATAGTAGCGACAGGGGGCTTGTACTAGGAGGGCCACAACAGGCTGGTGTCCAAAACATGAGCTTATTGGGCAGAGAGCTCTGGTGCTACGGACTCTTTGCCGCTTAGGGAGCCGGTGTGATACCCATAGCTCAGCGGAACCTAATGAGGCGGCCGAGACCTGCAGCGCAGTGCAGTGATGAAGCAAGACATGGAGATCTTTGCTTCTTGGAAAAGGGGGGCCGAATGACTTTAAGCTAGTGAGTTTAACATCCGGTCAGGTGTATATAATGAGCACATAGCACAACCTGAGGGCCTTGTTTGCTATCCCCATAGTCTAACAAGGCTCTGAGTCTATATACACTTAGTATAAGTATGATATGTTAATCCCATTTTTCCACACTCTCTTCCCCACTTCCCCCCCTCACATATCCTTATCATTCAAACTGATAGTCTAACAGCCTTACTTATCACTTCTTATGATGAACCCACTTTACCTTGATGCCCTTGTGGTTGGTGCCGGCTTTGGCGGCATTTACCAGTTGTACTCGCTGCTAAGGCTGGGACTGAACGTTAAGGCCATCGAGAGAGCCGAGGACTTGGGTGGTGTCTGGTATTGGAACAGATACCCCGGCACGAGAACGGACACCGAAAGCCACCTATACCGCTTCTCGTGGGACAAGGACGCCCTGCAGACAGACCAGTGGCCCAACAACTACCTGTCCGGGGACGAGGTCCGAAGCTACCTCCACAGCGTCGTTGACAAGCACAAACTGCGTCCCCACTTCCAGTTCTCTACCGAACTGCTGTCTGCCGAGTGGGACGAGTCGCTCAGGAGGTGGCGTATTGAGACCAGTACGGGGCAGGTCTTCATCACGACGTACCTCTTCACCGCGCTGGGGATGCAATCCACACCCAACATACCCGCCATCCCCGGCCTGGATACCTTCCGGGGCCCGGTCATGCACTCATCCGCATGGGACCCGGCCGTCGACATCACCGGCAAGCGGGTCGGGGTGCTAGGCTGCGGCTCGAGCGGCATCCAGATCAGCCACGCCATCGCGCCCGCGGTCTCCGAGCTGCACTGCTTCATCCGCAACCCGCAGTTTTCGATCCCGCTGAGGCTGCAGGCTGTGACGGCCGCGCGGCGCGCCGAGATCAACAGAGACTACGAGGACATCTGGGCGGCGCAGCGGGCGTCGCGGAATGCGTTAGGCTTCGCGGAGCCGGCGACGCGGGCGATGGATGTGTCGCCCGCGGAGCGCCGGCGCGTATTCGAGGACCTGTGGACCCGCGGAAATGGGTTCCGGTTCGTGGCTGGCGGGTTTGCGGACGTCGCGTCCGACGCCGAGGCGAACGCGGAGGCGTGCGCGTTCTTGCGCGAGAAGATCGCCGCCGCCGTGCGGAACCCGGCCAAGGCGGCCGTGCTCACCCCGAGGGAGGTGTTTGCGCGGCGCCCGCCGTGCGACGAGGGGTACTACGAGATGTTCAACCGGGACAATGTGTTTGCAGTGGACGTCGGGGCCACGCCGATCGCGGCCGTCGAGGACGGCGGGATCAGGACGGCGGACGGCAGGCTCCACGAGCTGGACGTCATCGTGCTCGCGACCGGGTTCCGGAGTGGTGACGGCAGTTACGTGGCGCTCCGGGGCCCGATCAGGGGGCGCGGAGGCAACTTGCTGGGCGACCACTGGGCGGCGGGCGGGATTAAGACGTATCTGGGCCTGTTTGTGTCGTCGTTCCCGAACCTGTTCCTGGTCAACGGGCCCCAGGTCCCGTACAGCAACGTTCCGGTGTCCATCGAGACCGAGGTTGACTTTTTGACGACCATGCTCGGTGAGGTGCGGAAGGATAGAAAGGCGGACGTTGTCATCGAGTGTACACCTGAGGCTGAGGACGATTATGCGAGCCTGTGCCACCAGTTATCGGTCTCTCAGACTCTGGTCAACAAGGTCGACTCGTGGCTAACAGGGAAGAACACACCTGGGGCGAAGAATTCGACACTGTTCTACTACGGGGGTTTGAAGTCCTACAGGGATCTTCTGCTTACAGTCAAAGAGGACAATTATCGTGGCCTGAACGTCCTTACTTGATAGGATCCACTATTCAACTATCCTATCAGCTCCCAAAACTTTATTGCAATCTAGAAGAATTCTCCCTTGGCCTCCTAGAACTCTTATATAAGTAGCGCCTGGCCATGGTCAGATCTATCTCTGCAATGTATCATCTACTTAAATACCTAGTAGTTCTCCCATTAGCCCCTCTAGTTAAGTATACTCACTCTGGCGAAATATCAACTTTGGGTCATATATAAGCTATTAAGACGAGCAGGCCAGGCGTTACCTAAGTAAGAGGAAATTATATATTCCACTACTTTAAGCTAGAACTATGGAAAGAGAGAAAAGGAGCAGTAAAAGGTCTATATAGTGGAAATGGAGCGATAAAGTGGGCCCATATCCCTGTCACAGCTATAGATATACAGTCATATAATGATTGCCGGCGACACGTAGAACTCGGTTCAAGGTTGGTTAAATAATGCCAAATCTCCGCACTCCGGGAAAGTATCTCTGGAGAGTTTCCACCGGCAGCTGAAGCTTAGCAGTAGGGTCCTGTTCCAATTGACATAGGAATTCTGGCAGAACAAGTGATGGTAGTAGTCGTGGATCTAGTAAAGATCGGTCGCTAGTCTTGACGTTTTCGAAGTACGAGTGGACGCCCCATTTCGGATCTTTAGTGTAGACCCTCCGGATGCCTTCAGGCAAGGGACCAAGTAGGGCCTCTCCCTCTGAGAGGCCGAGAGCATAACATTCGCCCACGATTCGAAATGCATCCGCTCTGTGTTGCCGGAGGACCATGGGCGTATGACAGCCGAAGAAAATGCAGATAATATCCCCCTCCCGCGCCAGGAGAGGTGCGATCCCTCTGTATCCGTCAGACGTACACATGATCTGTCTTGTCCCCAGGACTGCCCGGGATATCTGGAAGAAACCATCACCCGGCCCCAGCGATCTGCTCTCGGATGCCAGGTCATCCTCGGTGCCATACAGCTTTCTGACAATGTCCATGGCCTCTCCTAGCGAAGGGTCGGTCCCCGCCCACGGCTCCGAGTTCTCAGCCACAGTATTGGCGACAAAAATCCTCGCGTATGCCTCAAGCATGCTGACACCAGTCGGACGGTATTTCCCGGCGAGTACGTGCTCGGGAGCCAGGTGGCGATGGGCGTCTGCGATACCCCTGACGGTGCTAGCCCTCATGATATCTGGCACAAGGTCGAGGTGCGTGATCCTCTGTACCGGCATACCCAATATACTCAGCACCTTAGAGTCTGGTGAGAGTGTACAGACGGCTGCGATTTGAGATGAAGCGAGTCCGCGCCAGAAGAAACGGCCGTAAAAGGTCTCCTTTTTAGACCAATCTGGTGTCCAGCTAGGCATCGACGAGGGGTGGTTGATTTCTGGCTCACACTGGCTGATAAGATTACAGCACTTAAAGCGGACAATCCATCGCCACAAGACCTCTCTAAAGAGAACATCGAAGTCTTTCGTATAGTCAGGTATGCCAATGATCTCTCTCTCAGCCTCTGGCAGAAAATTTAATACTGCATAGATCCTATCCCGCATGTCTGAACAGGCAGACTGGCCGAAGGCAGCGCGGATAAAACCAAGCCCTATAGTCGGTGGTTGGCCGATGAAGCCGCGCAGAAGCAGCAGCCGGCTGTATAGCCTGGCTTCATATTCCCAACGGGGACGTCGCCTCCTGTAGAGGATGGCCAGCCCGCGGCGGAAGATTGGCCAGGGGATTTGACACTGCCCACACTGGACGACGGCCTGTGGCTCGCAGGCCAGGACCTCCTGGCGGATCCAGAGCCTCCCAAACCACTCCCGGCAGACGAGATGGTAGATGGCAACCGTGTCTTCTGCGCTGACGGGGATGACTGCGTTCTCTTCGATGAAGGCGGGTTCCGTGCAGTCCTTGGACGGTCTGATCTTCCATATCGGGTGGTCGACCTCGACCTGACTGCCCATCCAGGCGATACACTTCATGGCGCGGGTACTGTCTTCACTCTCCGGGCCAAGCCAGGCAATAACGCGAGATGCGAGGCAATAGAATATACCCATCCGGGCAACCTGGCGTCCCTTGTCGATGTCATCAGACTGGTTAATACACAGCCCATCAATCCAGAGACGTCGTGTTCTATCCGGGTACCGGAGATGAATGAGGGCAATTGCGAGGTTATGTGTTACGGAGATAACAAGTCTGTCCTTTCCAACATAGACGGCGAGTGGACTCTGTTCTTGGTCCCACCTATATGATATGGCCTCGTAGTCAGGTGAGCAGCTAGGAGTGAGGTAGACTGAGTCTAGGTCGATGACGATGTCTGCATCACTGATATCTCCGGGGTGAAGGGTCACGAGTCTGGTGTGGCGGGCTGAAGGGAGAGGAGAGTATCGATACCGCTCTGCCAGACCTCTTTCCCCGACGCCGCTGGCATCCGCAAGTTGCTGTAGATTCTCCATCTGGGAATATCCCTATCTATACAGTAATGTCTCGAGATCAGACTAGAGGTATTGCTATCTGAGATTTATTACGGGGTCTAACATGGGTCTGTCCGCTGGATGAGAAGCTTGGAGCAGAAGCAGGGCGGATGGTAGGCAACAGGTTAGTCGCCAAGACCTTGTCACGTCTTACCACCTGACCAACAGGCTGAGATACGAAGGAGGAGTTAGGATGCGTATCAGCTGGCATCTAGGGTAATTTTGTTTACTTACACGAGGACGATCCTTCCCTCTTCCAGGCGCCGGGGCAGACAAATGACCTGCTTGGAGGTTGCACGGCCTGCAAAGGCCGAACATCCATCCATTCATGTTGTCCATGCGGCCAGCCTGGCTCTCACCGGACCACCTCTGCTTACCCGCCCTACCTGGGTAATACTGTGGTACAACCACACCCTGATTGCTGGGCGCTTGTCTTTACATCCTGTCCGCCACTAACCAACAGGCCGACCATGCCTTGGAGTGTTGGGAAAGCCTGCAGGTAATTGTGCCCAAGGTGTCCACGAAAACAGACAGAGAGTAAAAGCGACAGCAAAGAGGATAGACACTCACTCTACTACTTAATAAGTATATATATACAGATTAAAAACAAGACTACCTAGGTACTTGTTATCCTATTTGTGTAGTGTCACGAATCAGGGGCTCCACTATTGTGCTGCTCTTTTCTATATAAATAAGAACTTCCCGCTCTCTATTCTTAATAGCATAGATAGCCAGTCAAGTTGCTCTATTTAGTATACCGCGCTTGAAATTGTAACATGTAGTAATAAACTATTTGCTTTATATACATCTTTAGGTTAAAGTAATATAATCTTATACAAGGCTTAAACGATATATTAATAGTCCTTCATATTATATAAAGTAGCTTAAATGCTATAAGTTGCTTTATTTTACTTTACTAAAATAAATAATAAGTAGATATACCTACTAATATATATTATTAATTTGAATATTCTTATAAGATGTTATTAACTTCTTAATTAAATTTCTTAATTATTATTAAAGCTATTAATATTTTTATAATAATAATTTACTTTTTAACTTCTTAATTTTAATATATTTTAATCTTATAAACTATTTATATTATATATATTCTTTTACTAAGCTAGAATAATAGTAAATATTAATAAAAAATAAGAAATAATATATTTTATTCCGGCTTCTCTTAGATATATCTGTGATGGGCTGAGCTGTGCCCTAGCCTAGTATATTAGTCTGGCTAGCATAATCCTGGCGTTCAGGATTGTTACGTATCTTTTGGCTCAGTGGATAAGGTAGCTGACTTACGTTAGCTGAAGGCCGTAGACAAGCTAGCCAGTCTGGAGCCCTGTGGGCCAGCCCTTCACAATATCTCGAATTTATTATTAATAAATTCGCCGCTATTATTAGTAAAAAGTTCTCTAACTTTTTTACTATTATTATTATTATTAGCTTTATTAGTAAAGTCTTTAAAAGCTTCTAAAGCATCTGCTTTATTTTTAAGTAAAGATACTTTTAAAAAGCGGCTTTTCTTATCGAGAAAGGTTATATAATAATTATAATTATTATAGGTTGCTGGAGTAATAGGTCCTCCTAGGTTGGAGTAAATTCTCTTATTTATATTATGTAAAAATAGATTATTAGAATTCTTATTAATACTTTTCGTATACTTAGCCTTTAAGTAAATTTTACAGGGCTTATTTTTAAAGTCTTTAACTTCCTTTTTAGTATATAAGATATTATTAGTATTTAGGAAGCTTATTAAGGCTGAAAGACCTATATGCCCTAAGCGTAAATGCTAAGCTATTCGTATTATATACTTAAGCTATTTTAGAGCCTTCTTCTTCTTAAGAGTTCCCTTTACTATTTACTTAGCTTTTTTACTATTACCCTTATTAAGCGAAGCGACCTTAAACTCCTTATTAGAAAGCTTTAGATCCTTATCGCTATTAATATTATTAGCAGCGTTATTAAGAGTAAGGATATCGGGGTTTTAAAGTATATTATTGAAGGCTAAAGCGCTTTTAGAAGGCTTAATACTACCTATAACGTAGATCATTAGTACCCGGGATATATCAGTACCCAGGATACTTTCCACTACCTATATACCTTTTCTATTTAATTGCAGCACTATAATCATTTAAATTAATTAAAACTAATCAGAACTATATATATTAGATATTTCTATATCGATCTCGTATATTCGTATATTATAGCCGGATTTGCTATAATTGCTATATCGTCGAATAGTCGCTAATTATCCTTCCTCCCTATCTATATTTTTACCCTTATTATACTTTGCTTACTACTCTATATCCTTTCTAGCTAAAATATCTATTACCTCCTCTTAAGTAAGTA
>MUZH01003291.1:0-11595 GCA_003012965.1 Juglanconis oblonga
CAACTCAGTGTTTCCCCCCCCCCCGCCGTCCTTCCTTTTTATTTATTTATTTATAACACCTGGGCACAGAAAGTCCTTCGCATCCAGCGCGCCGAGGCGGCCAGCGCCAACGCCTTCGAGACGCTCGGGCTGTACGCCGCCGGGATCGCCGCCGCCGGGGCCGCCGGCGTGCCCGCCCAGACGCTGAACTATCTGAGTGCGGGCTATCTGGCGAGCCGGGTGGTGTACAATACGGTGTATGTGTTCCTGCAGGATAATCGCAAGTTTGCGCCGCTGAGGAGCCTGGTGTGGAATGTGGGCACGGGGATCATCGTCACGCTGTGGGTGAAGGCTGGGAATCTGGCTGCTGCGAAGTGAGAAGGACGAGAGGGTTTGGGTGTGAGTGTGGTGTGAGCATGGAGCGAGAGGTGTCCGTCCGTGTAGGTCGTACGTATGTATAACTTGTACAGTACTTGGTTGATTTATCTCCCCTCCAGGGCTCTAACCTTCGCCCTTTTCTCAATATCACCGTTCCTCGCTGATTGAACGGCTTACGACGACTCATTGCCGTGGAGCAGAGAGGCCCAGGAACGAGCACGCCGAGAGGGGAGGGTCCACTCATACCACGGCCGGGGATGGGTAAGAGGATGACGAGAATCGCCTACGTGCTAACTGGTGATCTCGCGACATAAGGATACTCAGAGTACGGACGCCAGGACAGAGAGACCATTCCTTTTCTTCTTTGTTGTTTTGGGGGAGGGGCTGGTTGACATGGAGGGAGTCTGGAGGCAAGGCGATAGTAGTCACACACTACCAAGATATTCAGAAGACAGGAATGGATGATTCCATAAGATCGGATCCAAGGAGAAAGGACCAGCTCGTCCACTTGAGGGCCATGTGTTTGTTGCAATAGAAAAAGACATGGCAAGGTTAGTCCATTCGCTCATCGACCCCACCTCTGCAAATCGAGTTGATCCGGAATTTAAGTTGGTAGCAAGTGTTTTTTTTTCTTTCTTTTTCTCTCGTATTTTCTGTTTGACGGAGCAGGGTGTATTTGCGACTCTTCTCACACAACGACCCACACTCGCTGTCAACAACTCGCCTCTAGGTACTATTTCCCGATGCACCAAACGCCCGCTCCTCGGTGCTGTTTCCTGGTGCACCAGCTGCTCAACCCAGTAGGCGTAAGATCTTCTCGATAAATGGTATCATTCCCTTCGCTCGTATATCGCTCGTGGATTTTTCGGAATAAATCAGTTGTTTGCGGTGCCGAAGTCGGTGCTTCAGCTCTTGATTATGGTGGAGTGGCTGTCTTTTCAGCCGGTCATCTTCTCGTCCTCCTCTTGGGCTTGTGCGGCTCGATTGCCGTTGCTGTCACCCGCAGATTCGTCTCTACATCTCTTGCACATGCACCAGCCTCCCAGGCTGCCTTGTGCCCATTCTCGTCGCTGTTGGACTGGTAGACTGATATCGCAGTAGTGGTTGAGAATCTCTTCTCCGGCCTTGATCCCGCCTGGCTCGTCATTCACCACTTTCCGCTCTCGAGCCCAGAGCTTCATCCTTCCGCCCCATTCCCATGTCACGTTCGGGTTGCAGTCGTGATTTGCAAGGCACCAAAAGGGGTGTACGGCCGCTACATCAGGCCGCCCGTCCCGCGTGCTCTTCCTCGCAGAGGCGGTGCCTCTGAATTTGGCGTAGCAGGTGTTAAAGACCCAGATGTCGTGGTGGGCGAGTGTCTCGTAAATATCGATGTCCATCTTCTCGAGGACGTGCAGGGGTGTTTCAATGTTGTATTTGAAAGAGAAAGGGAGCGTCCAATCTGGCGGGGGTCCGGCGTTTGGCGACAGGTCGATGGCGTTGTTACGACTGGAGAGAAAGTCACCCCATATATACTTGATTTCCTTCACCTCCAAAGGGTGTATCTCCTGGTGTGCCGCCATGGCAAGTAAACGGGCGAGTAGTAGCAGATAGAGAGATGCGTCTGACTCTTTAGCCTCGGGGTCTTTGGCGATGGCGTCGACGTCCTTGTCGCAAACAGCCGGGTGGTATAGCTCTTGTGCCTTGTCGTGGCAAAACTCATCGCAAAAAACGGTATCGTAGCATTCGGAGCACTGCACAGGTCCGCGCTCGGCGCTCAAAGGTGGCAATGCTGTCCCACAAGCATCGCAGGTGTCGTCCTTATGTCTGTTGTTGGCAGTCAGAAGCGAGTACTCATTCAGCACTATCTCTCCCGGGCCAATGTCTTCCTTGGCAAACAATCCGAGTTGCTTGCAAGTGGGAATGATGGCATAGCCGTCAGTGTCGCTTGCACCATCAAGAAGGACGGGGAGCTCGGAAACTTGCACCGCGCATTTGGGTGCCATGGTCGAAAGCCCCTGATTCAAAATTGAGAGGGACTCATCCGAGAAGCGGTCGGGCTCGTGTTTGTTCCAAGGGTAGACTTCTCGTCGGACCACACCCCATTCCGGTAGATCGTCCACCTCGACGTCCTTGGTATGAAGTCTACGGCGGCCCATGGTCAGAATATGGTCCTTGATGTTGATGAGTTCCTGGTTGCTCGGGAATGCTGAGAGGCCTCGCTGACAATAGGTATAGGCACTCTTCAGACAGCCACAAAGCAGCAGGCTGATGGAGATGATCTGATAACACCGGACGGATGCTATGGCGGCGAGCTCCTGGTGGGAGCTGGGGCCGCGTGGACCGTGGCCATTGACAATGTCGGACGAGCCTCTGCTGAGGGCGCCATAGCGGAGGACTTCTGGAAGGAAAGCGGGAGTGGAGGAGTAGCAGCGGAGGCTCTCCACGGCCTGGTGGTGGTACTCAAAGCCATCGTTGCGAACTTCGTCGGTCAAAAGGAGGGCGCGGTAAGCATCGCCAGCGGCGAGGTCGGGATAGCCCAGGTGGGAGTAGACGACGGCGCGTTCAAGGTAGAGAATCAGATCGTAGGGCGAGTCAGCGAGAGCGTCGGTCAAGTCTTCGCGGCGCTCGAGAATGTTCAGGTAGTCGGCATCGTCGACGCCGTCGGTGGTATAAGAGCCGTCGGAATCCATAGTGAATCAGGGGAATTCGAGGAGTGCCGGGCGGGAAGCACTCATTGCGTGCAGGAGAATGGACCGGTCTAGACGACGAGGAGGCGGGACATGGCCCTCAACCCTGTCTCTGCTTTTTTCCCCCTTTCTTATTCTTCTTCTTCCCTGTTTGTGATGCCGAGAGGTTAGCTCCGTGTCGAGGACGTACGAGATGTATGACGGCCGGACATGCCTGATGTGATGATTGCTGCACTGAGACGGAATGGAAAATGAAGCGCGGCGGGTGAAAGGCGTTGGGGGGGGGGGGTCGAGAAAACTGGAGTCTCTTCGCCCGAGGGCCCAAGGTCGCAGTCGCAAATCGAGTCGAGGTGAAGTGGGTGGGGCGATTGTCTCGAGGTGGCGGCAAGCGTTGAGATCAGAAGCAGGTTATTTTGGTTTTGATTTTGATGGAGCGTGCGAAGATTCGCGCTTGAGCTGGTAGTTAGTTGGTAGTTGGAAGTCGTCGGGAGGTCGGCGGGAAGGGTTAGATAAGGATTTGCAATTGCTCAGTGATCCGTGCTCCAGTGGACTAAGATGATGTGCAGGAGACCAGACCCGAGGACCCTTGAAAGCTGAGAGTGACGAAGGTTCACGTCACTGAGGTACTGGGTATGTACTTGTAGTGTACAAGTACCGAGAGGACCGAGGGATCGGTTGACGGGTTGACGGGTTGACGGATTGACGGATTGACGGGGTTGACGATCCGACGGTTTGAGAGCTGCTAATCAGTCCGAGAGATACAATATAATGAATGTACTGTATGTACTATGGCTAGGAATATCAGGAATGGCGGATGATGAGTTCTCGATAGGTAGTCTCGGGACCGCCTCAGGCCCAGAAGTTGCTATGTACAGTAGAGATACCACAGTACCGAGTCCGGATACCAAGCACACATGTGTCAGTATCGTCCCTTGTAATTTATACTCCCACGGTATTTACGTACCTACCCAGGTGCCCAGTACCCAGGTGCCGTTGAGCATGGGATTAGAATCGGAATAGGGATTGGAATCGGAATCACCGGTGACTGTGACTGTGACTGATCGACATGCTTCTCTCCCTCGCGTCCGACAGTCTGTGAATGTCCATATTCAATGCAGGTGTCAGCAGACTGATACCCACCTCTCAGGTGCGTGTGCCGTGGCAGGGACAGGTAGGTACTTACTGTGGTACAGGGGCAGGTGCAGGGGGGCGGGCCCAACTACCACAAAGTCCTTCCGGGTACTCACTACCACATACCACCGCATGTGGTCTCGAGAACGTCTTCTTCAGTCCCTGGATGGTGTCGTCGATTCAAGACCTGGGCGGTCCGCTTGGCTTCTCAGGCTCTTACTTTGATGCTTTGGTATGTCTTTGCTTGGTGACCGATCCGCCTTCCCACCCCCATCGTCGATAGTCGTCGACAGCACCACTTATATGGAATTCCCTCCATATGTGCAGGCGTTAGGAACCGTGTGTATCGTAGCCGTCCCGTCACCCTCGCGTCACCCTGCCTCCGCGCCTCTTTCCCCCCCGCGTGCCCCCTGACAACCTCGGATCATAGGCGTGCAAGCTGGCAGGACAGTCATCATCTGTTTGGAATACAGTGCTTTCGATCTGCGCTGTCTGGCTGTCAGGCCTGGCTGGTCTGTCAAGACTTGGGATCCTGGGACCGCCCCCCCCCCTACACGGCACGACCAGACCGCGGGGGCTGGACCCTTCTAGCGCACAAGAGTCCTTCGGCAAAAGACTGCGTATTCCAACACCTTGCGAGGGAAACACTCCCTGGGCATGCCATGGTTCCCCCGAGCACCCAGGATCAGGGTCAGGTTCAGGAGCAGGAGCAGGTTCAGGAGCAGGTTCAGGATCATGCCACACAACCATGACAACATAGTACATAGTATTCGACAACATTCCTTTTCGACGCCTTTGCACCCGTGACCCAGCCTTGATTGTGGACGAGGATCCTCTGGCTGCTGATAGGCGGGCCGCCAGGCACAGACCGAGACCCCCGCCAGGTTCGTTGGGACCTTTGGGGAAACCAGGACCCTGAAAATCTCCTCGTCCCTGCCCTGCCCTGCCCTGCCACCTGCCACCCTACCATTTTACCCCTCGCCGCTTCTCCCACAAACTCAGGGTCCTCTTCGCTAGTCCCAAACAGGACAGCTGCAGATGGCAGCACATGCGACTGGTGGCGATATCTGCTCGGATTTGGCGGGCATACATCCACCCAGGCCACCGAGACTCCCGATCAGCAGAATCTTCATGTTCACGAGGCCGTCCAAACCCTGCACTCAAAGCCTCACCTGTCCAAGATCTGCAGCACAAGCTCGGACAACGCCAGAAACGCCGACGAGGCGAGCGCCGCAATGGTGTGAGCGGCACTGACCAGCCGGCCGGCGGGACGGACACGCGGGCGTACGCGGGCGTGGGCGGGCGTGGGCGGGCGTGGGCGTGGGCCTGAGCCTGGGCCTGAACAAGATCCCTCCCCCCGAGGCCGCCCCGGCCACGATTGGAGCTCCTGCACGTTTCACCATTCCTGTTTTCTCGTACTTGTTTCCGAACCTTATTCTCCTCCAGGGTCCCGAGCTACTGTCGTCTGTCCTGCAGAGCTTCTCGTCAGCTTAGAGCTTCCACGGAGCTTCATGGAGGGATACTGCCTGCCCGCCTCTGGGTCCACATCTGGCAATCCCTTGCGTCGGCGGCTAATCGAAGGACTATGAATCAGAGATGGCAAAGGGCCACATCATCATCGAGGTCTGATTCTCTTGAGTGTCCGAGATAGACAATAGACACACCACCGCAGCACCGCCGCAGCACCGCCGCGATATGATTGCTGTCGGAAACTCTTGGCGTGGAGAGATTCGCCTCCCAACCTACCGCGTTGACCTTGAGGCTCCAGGGTCATCCTGTCGCCGACGAGCCGCATCAAAACAACGTCTTCGAGCTTGCTGTCCGGCCCGAGGCAAACATACTATCTACATACCATGTAACATACCATGTAGTAGCCGACATGGTACTGCTGTTCCCGAGACCGAGCAGCAACCTACCCGTGAATGAGGGGCCCTGCAAAGCACACGAATAGTCTGCAGCATAGGACGTGTCCCGCAATGTCAACCTTCGGAGCTTTTTCTGCGAGATCTCTTGGCAGCATATCCATATCTACACTATAAAATTTGACACGTTCTCATCATGCCACCTGCCACTGGCTCCTCAATGTCCCGAAAGGGATTGCGTCTCCATTGCCACTTTAGACGCGCAGCACGTAACAGAAACAACAAATAAGGCTTGCATCCACTAACCCATTCCGTCCATGTAATTCCTCCATCACGTAATGGATAGGCTGAGCTTGTCGGAATGTGCATACAGAGCCTGAACTCCATGCCCATGCCCAACGATGTTGCCGCCACAGTCAAGTCCAGGGTAACCTCTCGGCCTGTCACCAGACAGACAGACAGACAGACCAGTCGTCTCTCAGACCAGGCCTCCCCTTCATGATGACCTACTGCTTCGCCGCCAGCAAGTCCCCCAATCCATCCACATAGTAACTCGGCCTCGCCACCGCGGCTTCTGCCTCCCAATCAGCCTGCTTGCTCACCCCGCTCAGCACCGCCAGCGTCCCGCCCAACTTGCCCTCGACGCCAAACAGAATATCGGTGTCGAGCCGGTCCCCAATCATGCAGGTCCGGGCCCTGTCGAGGTGGAACTTGCCCTCGACGGCGTCCATCATGGCCTGGGACGGCTTTCCCAGCGCCAACGGCTGCTGCTTGCTCATGTTGGTCAGCGGGATGAGGCACGACCCGGCGCCGGGGAAGAAGGCGTGGTTCATGGGCAGCGTGCTGTCCGTGTTGGTGGCGAGGAACCTGGCGCCCCGCCGGAGGTACTGATACGCGGTGGCGAGCTTGAGGTAGTTGACGTGGAAATCCAGCCCGGCCAGCACCACGCCCACGTCGGGGTCCAGGAGCGACCCGTCGGCGAGCCCCGCAAAGTCCGCGTCCGTGATGTCCCGCCGGAAGGCCGGGTCGGTGCCGCCGACGAAGGGTACGTTCTCGGAGCGCAGCTCAGTCTCGATGCCGGCCTCGCCGAGGACGAAGACCTTGTTCTTGGGGGCGGGCAGGGCCAGGATCCGGTTGATGTAGATGGCGGCCGAGTAGGCAGAGCCGAAGACGTCGTCGACGCTGCTGGGGATGCCTTTGGATTCGAATTTCTTGAGGTATTCGGCGCGCGACTTGGTGCTGTTGTTGGTGACGAAGACGGTGCGCTTGCCTGGTCTCGGGGTGAGCATGTGTGCTCATGGTAAGTGAGGCGGAGAGTGAGTGGTGCCGCTCAGACCTTTGGACCGTAGGAGATTTATCGCCTCAACGATATTGGGGAAGAGATGGTCCCCCGACCACAGGACACCTGCCAAAGTCCCTGTCAGCACTCCCACTTGCTGGGTTCCCAGGATTGTCACCTGCCGTCACAATCTATGAGAAACGTCTACATGAGCGTCAGTCCATGGGTGAGTCTGAAGAGCAGATGGTTGGCTCATGGCAGGAAATGACGCACATCGAACTTGTCGAGGAATTCGTTGATGGCGGCGACATCGCCGGTGAGGTACTTGGGAGAGGTTGCCATGCTCGTGAAGCCAAATCTAAAAATGCGAAGCTACCCCAAGGGAAAAGCTGAGAAGGGTCTATGAACGCCGGGTGATGCAAGTGGTGAGTTGTTCTGTGAAGTGAACGAATCTGGCCGTCGTCGCCGAACTGACTAACAACTCGGTTGTTCTCCGGTCAGCGCCCCCAGACTTGTGTTGTGCCGAACAAGCTTCCGACTCGAGCTCCGGTCACACCACAACCCAGCGCAGGGCGGCTTCAACAACGATATAGATTCTCTGTCTAGCAAAGGCTCATGGTAAGAGGACTTGATTATCGCATTGGATTCCTGAGCCCGCAGAAGATGGCGCAGGCCGGCGGGAGCCTTATCCCCTAACCCTGAGCGGGACCCCTGAAGAAAAACTGCTGCCGACCGCCAGCGGACCGAACCTTCTTTTCTCCCTTCGCTCCTTTCCCAGGTCAGTCAAGCTCTGAAGTCCGGTCGACTATCGGTACAACCCAGAGAAGGCTACCTGCCTCTTTGCCAACATGTCCCCTCTGCATGTCCCCCCTGCGAGACAATTCGAGTAGCCGATCTGATGGCTCCGATGGCTCCGGAACAAGCGAGGACGGACGGACACACTCGACCAGTCCATACTTGCTTGTTGCTACACTACTGCCCCTCGGGCGTTATCCGGCATCACCCTGGCCTTGCTCGTGTACCCACGGTGCACAATGACGACATTTCTTCCCCACCACAGTATTGGCGGGACGGGGAACGGTGGGTGAGGCTGATGACGATGGTGTTCCGCGACGGCAACTCGGTTGGTTCGACCACACAACACCTGACTCAGACGTCGAATGGTGCCATAGATAGCGCCGGCTTGCTTTTTGAAGTTGAAGTTATCGGCGAGATTTCTTGTCGAAAAGGGGGATGAGATCTGCCCGGGAGAGGCTTGTCGGGATAAGCTCTGCGCGAGGAGATCTAGAGTTGCGTCCGAGGGTCACACTACATGGTTACTTAGGGCGTAACGGGGCAGAAGATTAGGTGCCAAGCAGGTATCGACAGGCGCTCGGTCTCCCCCGAAGGCAGCTCCCGACTCCCGACTCCCGAGACTGACTATCAAGGACATGGCCGTCGGAAGGGGCGTGCTGGCGTGCGTGCTGGCATGTTGGCAAGTTGGCATGTTGGCATGCTGGCATGCTACTACTGTGTACTACTTCATTCCATTCCATACCGCTGATAGCATGTGAGAAGGAAGCAGTCTGGGTCAGCCCCGTCAACTGCGGTGTCTGACTGGCACACCCGTCGATCTCTTGCATTTGGGCTGTGCGTCCGAACCAAATAGCTCCGTGGCAATCGTCATTGTGAGGCTCTGGCCATGCTGGAGAAGAAGAAAAGAGGGGTTTTTTGGGGGTGTTTTTTGGGTGTTTTTTATTTTATTTTTTTAAAATAAAAAATAAAAAATAAAGAAACTTTAGAAGTAAAGAAGATTGAAATAAATAAATAAAAAAACCCACGAAAATGTTCTCGTTCTCATGAGAAGGGAAGGGATTTCACGCTCAGCTGCTTCGTCTCAACTACAACGGCAACCTTCTCGAACCTTCGCAGGGCAGCAGCATTTTCACAAGCGGACCAGGCCTTATCGATAGGTACCACTGAACCTGGAAATCTGCGACGGCCCCGGACCCCCACCACTGACTAGTCTGCAGTCCACAGTCAGTCCCACAATCCAAAGTCCACAGGCCACAGTCCGAAGCTCGTGGAGACAGCAGCCTGCCCCTCCAGCCGACGACGACAATTAACCCTCACCCGCACCGCATCTCAGTCCTCAGAACGCTTCGACTCGACGACTCTTCACCACCCTGCTTCTCGATCCCGGACGCCCTTCACATTCCCTCGTCACACGATCGAGTCCTGCTGCGTACGGATCATTCATCTGTGTTCCTGCAGCTCTACGTTACATTTCGCCTGCAGCCTGTTGACAAGTGGAGTGCTTCACCACGCCTCCTGCTGTCAAATCGCGCAACCACGTCCATCTGGCATTGCCCTCATCTGATCCTCACCCAACCACACCCGACCACACCCAACCACACCTGCATCCTGCCACCGGGAGCTTGCCCTCCAAAGCCGACCCGACAACATGTCATCCACACCGCGCCAGACCCTGGGCACCCATGGCCAGGCCAACCTCTTTCCCTTCCCTGACGTCGCCGCCCTGGCCCCAGCCCTGCGCGCATACGTGATCCACTGCCAGAACGCCGGCATACAACGCCACGGCTCCTTCAAGGTCGCCGTCTCCGGTGGCTCCCTGCCCAACACCCTCGCCCAGGCCCTCCTCGCTCCCGCCACCGCCGACGCCGACACCATCAAGTGGGACAAGTGGGAGATCTTCTTCGCCGACGAGCGCGTCGTGCCCCTGGACCACCCCGACTCCAACTACGGCCTGCTCAAGTCCGAGCTGCTCGACAAGCTCCCCGCCAGCGGCCCCAAGCCCACGGTCTACCCCATCAACAAGGACAAGCTCAACGAGGACGTCCTCGAGGTCGCCGACGACTACGAGCAGGTCCTGGTCAGCTCCTTCGCCTCGCGCGACTCCGTGCGCCTGCCCATCTTCGACCTGCTGCTACTCGGCTGCGGGCCCGACGGCCACACCTGCTCGCTGTTCCCCGGCCACGAGCTCCTGCGTGAGGCCACCGCCTGGGTCGCCCCCATCGAGGACAGCCCCAAGCCCCCTCCCAAGCGCATCACCCTGACCCTGCCCGTCATCACCCACGCCGTGCGCGTCGCCTTCGTCGCCACCGGCGGCGCCAAGAAGGGCATCATGAAGCGGATCTTCGAGGACGGCGCCGCCTCGGGTCTGCCCTGCGCCCTGGTCAACGAGAACACCGGCGACCGATGTAGCTGGTTCGTCGACGAGCCTGCCGTCGAGGGCGTGGGCTATCCCAAGCGGGGCTTCAACCTGTAGGCCAGGGGCAAGTCCGCTTACGATACGGCTTTTGCGTTTACTGGCGGGGACAACGAGCGAAGCCCGCACCCGGCGCGGGCGAGATTCCGGAGCTTGAGCCTGAATGGAGATGGAATCTGAGCGCCGACCACCAGTCCACCCATTGGGTCGACCGCTGCTCCTTGGATGATGTGAGGCATTGCGTTTGCGCTGGACTGGACCGGGGTCCACCCCGCTTCGTTTGGCTCGATTGGACAACGAAAAGAGAGGGCAAATTCATAGAAAGAGCCTGGACATTTACGGATGGAGGATTTCTTGCCCCATCATCAGTCCGGGCCTTGCGATTTCAGATACACCGTTTCCTACTGTTTGATTTGCCGATTTTCGCCAATTTCTTTTCCTCTTTGAGACGCCGGCCTTTGATATTCCTGATATCCCCACGAAGCCATGCAGCAGTCACGATGAAGGCAGGCAAAGACAGAGACAGAGACAGAGACAGAGACGGAGACAGAGAGAGAGCGAGAGCGAGAAAGAGCGAGAGAGAGAGAGGAGATACAGCAGTCAAAAGATTGGGGTTCGAATGGCTGTGGTAATCATTCATGAGAGATGGTCGTTGCATTTCGCCCCCCTTGGAAGCGAGGGTATGGGTCCGTGTACATAGTGGCAGAGCAGTCATGTGGATTCGGAAATGGCAACCCACTCTCTCGTGATTGATATTTCTTTGCGAATCCGGTCTTGGCTTTGTCTGATGAGAGTCTGGAGATTGTGGATCAGCCAACATCGTGCGCTACGCATCGCAGGTGGTGAGAGCTGATCAAGCTGGAGCGTGCGCACCAACTCATTTATCAGCTCACATATATAGCATTGTCTCTTCCAGAGTACGTCTTTAGTTTCCTGCCCCCAACTCACCCAACCCCGAACTCTCCCGCGGCAGATCACAAAGCAACGGCTAGTTCATGATCACACAAGTCATCAGCCTGCTCCTTTGCGACCAAGAGGTAGGTGTGTGTCTTACCAGCACTTTGGTCTGCCGTCTGGTTGAGGCGAACA
>MUZH01003292.1:0-11619 GCA_003012965.1 Juglanconis oblonga
GCAGGGCAGGCAGGGCAGGCAGGCACTTTTGCTCGGCTTCGTACTACGGTGGTAGAGCACCTACCATAGTAGCCACGGCCGGAATGCCGTTTCCTTCCCGAGTGCCTACCTACACTAGACGTAAGAACCTACCTATGTAATAATCCCTGAGCATGCATGCAGCGGCTCCACTGCAGGGATAGCAGGTGCGGCCGATCTTGCCCCCAGTAAGTGCCAGAGGGCATACGCATTTCAAATCAGGGTCCAGCTGATGGCTCGACTTTGGCATGGCAATTTTGGTAGGTGGTAGGCAACGAACGCGTGGCATGCTGGGAAGCACCAACCTGCAACAATTCCCAAACCGCCCGGCCTTCCCACCCGTACCCTCGAGCCGGGAGGGACAATGAACTGCCCATGGTAGTATGATCATGGCATGACGGCGGTACTGCAGCAGTTCGCACCTCCAGCTCTAGGCGCAGGCGGTCTGGCGGTCTGGCTGTCTGGCTGTCTGGCTGTCTGGCTTCACCTTCGTGCCTTCGTGTGCACGGTTGCTCCGTGCCATTGGGAGTTTTGAAGCTTGAGATCGACGCGATGCTATGCTGTTGAAACGGCGAGACCCAGACAGGAGGACATGTTCCGGTGAAGAAAAGAAAGCCTTGTTGTTCCCAAGACCTAGTTCAACCTCTTGTTCTTTTCCTGGTCTTCAACCCAATATTTTCCCGACATCTACTAGTCTTGGGCGCCGTTTGCCGTTGTCTCGCCGTTCCCGCTCCGTTGATAGGCGACACGGCATCGACGTTGGGCGATGCGATCGGGGGATCGAGCCGGGCTGAACCGGACCATGGGAACAAGGTTGTCCCTGTCATTCTCTGCTCGTGCGGAGAAAGCTCGGTTTGAGCCCAGTGTTTTCCCCCATTGTGCTTTGTCAGAACTCGACCAGAGGCGAGCAGAGCTCACGACTCGGTCGCCCACAAGCCCTCCCGACCGTGCGGCAAGCTCCAGACACATCGGCCACCTGTGCTCACATGGTTTTTATTTTATTTTATGTTTTGGTTTTATAAATCAATCAACGCCAACAGGGGCCAGTCGAGCAGAGAACGGCTGCGCAACATGTCGGATCGACGGGCGGCCAGAAATGTTAGGAGAGCACGAGAGATATCAGAAAAAGTGTAAAAATGCCTTGGCCGACCACCGGCATGGTCTATTATCTTTCCCCGCAGTCCTCCACGAACACTTACGGCCCGCCGATCCCACCCAAGCTCGTGCGAGCAGACGAGACAGGTGGATATGCCAAAGCCTCGTGGCAAAGCGCGTGAAGACAAAAAGTGAAACTTCTCGAGGGTATATATAAGATCAACATATCAATCCGCCAGCTCCGGAAATAAAAACTGAAGACCTGTCGTTCAAATAAGCTAGTGGGGTCCGCGGTGGAGAATTCAGCCTTGGCTGGGTCTGAGTCAGGGTTAGGGCTCACCTGCGCCATGCTTCCTGTCAACCACATGCGACCGTTCCTCTGCCGGCTTCGACGTGTCCTGGACATGCCTTGCGACAACCCCCATTGAACCGCCCCAACCTCCCAAATCCGTACAATAACGTGTCTTCGACGCGCAGTACCTCGTCAAAAACACCAGCGGAAGTTTTCTGGAAGGCCCAGACCGCGTTTATTCTCTCCAGTTGACGCGACGAACGCCTGCCACACCCCGCCGCCATCTCTGCGAGACAACCTCCTACACACCTCGGTACCTCACTAGAATCACCACTCGTGCAGCCTACAATGCCTCTTCGCAAACGAAAGCGTCCCTCTGATCGACCCTCCCTTCCATCCCCTTCCAACCGCAGCAACACAACCTCCAGCTCTCTCGCCCCCGCCGAAGACGGTACCGACCTCCCACCTTTCCTCAACACAACCTTCACCACCCACCGCGCCTCCCCGCTCTACATCGGCTCGCACCCCCTCACCCAAGATCGTCTGCACGTGCTATCCCAGCGACTGCGTGACTTACTTGTGGGCGATGTCGTGCGCGGCGTCGAGGTGGGCGTCGACCGCGCGACCGAGGACAGCGCCATGAGGAGGGCTGGCGCCTTGGAGGTTGTCAGTCTGGGGTGGGTGAGGCTGGAAGGACTGGCGGGACGGTATGTGGGTGCGGAGGACGAGGCGGACACGAGTATCGAGACGGTGGATAGTGCTAACGGGTCGCCGGGGAAGAGGAGGGCGTTGCAAATCTCATTGCAATATGAGAATGCCGAGTGTGCGGCGCTGTTGCTGCCAGCGGCCAGAGGGAGACAGGGCTCGGACAGCGCGGATACGTCCATGGAGGATTCATTGGTGGTTCCTACCTCAGCTTTGGGACTTCGTGGGGTGAGGGTCCATGAGAGTGACCCGGAGTTTCTGCATCTGCCGCTATTGCTGCTTCGCATGCCCGTGCCACTGAGGACGGTGATTATCGACTTTATCAGCCAGACCTTCGACTGTCGGATCAGCTCCCTTAGCCTTGGGACACGAAGCCTGGTAGGGGCGTTGGAGCGGTGGATGGGCCACTCCAAGGTGCCGACACAGGGCCAGTTCGCGAAGGACGTGGTGCTCACACTGGGTTTCTATGGACCGACCGTAACGAGACACCACCAGCAGCAAAAGAAAGTAGCCGCAGAGGATCAGGTAGAGGACGACGAAGCTGATGGGGCCAAGACGTCAGAAACGACAGTGGGCGTCAAGTCGATAGATGTCATCATACCCAACCCAGAATTGAGGCGGTTCATCAGGGCAGGCAAAGCGTATGAGGCAAGACGAAACACGGCCTTGGATCAGAATCAGGATCCTGGCGGATGGAAAGAGAGCGATGAGATCAACATCCGGGATCCATTTGGTCACATCAAGCGCAGGAGGTTAGGAGGAGACAAGGACGAGGAAAGTTGGACGTGGCGACGATGGGATTCTCATCCAGCAGAGGCTCAAGACACACGACCACAACCCTTTACCGAAGCACTGGCGCAATATGTACGAAAACACCTTGCGCTGGACATGTTCCACCCCGCTGTACGAGTCACCAAGATCGCATGTGGAGGTTTTGCGTTGTCCGAAGGGCGTGTGAAGATATTTGGGGAGTCACCGAGTAGCGATAACGAGTATGCCTTGTCAGATTCCAAGCAGAGGGCTGTGTGGGAGGTGTTGGAGGGGCTGCTGGAGAGAGCACGGGTCAAGCCTCTGGATCGGACGTTGAGCGGCGTCGCTGGATCATGAAGAGTAGAAGATGAACGTAGAAGCAATCCATGAGTCTCACTCAGATCGAGGCAGTCTTTACCGTGTAGTGGATACGGAATATGCAAAATTGCTCGTTCATGGTGACGGCCCTCAGTTCGCGTCCTTCTGATGGGCCTTCTTGCACCGTCGACCACACGTCGAGACAAGCAAGACAGAAAAGCAAAAGGGACGATGATGAACGGTTCCATGAGCATCCTGATCAGTAGACAGATTACAAGTAAAATCATAAGGGCATGCGTGCTTTGAACTGACGGTGGTCTACACGCGGCGCCCCCCCCCCTCTCCCATCCACCCATCGCACAAGATCTCTCACCCTTAACCTCTTCTCTTGTCGTCCTCGCCAATAATTGCCCATCTGCTGCTGTAAGGCTTGTCAAAAAGTGCCGAAGCCCATAAAACAGCAAAAAGGAAGGAAAAAAGAGGGGAGGAAATCGTGCACGCCCGGGATTCGAACTCGGATTCACCTGTCAAGTACTCGGCAAGCAGGGCGCGGCACCCAGTTTCCTAGACAGCACCGCGGTACCTGCTTGTTGTTCTTTGGAGGCGGACTGACCATTGTACTACGCACACCTTATTGATTTCGCGCCCGAAGGTGCTTTCGAACGGGGTCCGGCGAGCTATAAGGGCTGGTGCAGGTCAGTGAGATGCTGCTGGGGCCGGTGAGACGGCCCCCCGTGCAGCCCTGCGGTGCAATTGCATTCAAGTTCCATTGCCATGCCGCCATTTTTGAGAGATGAGAGAAGACCAGACCTACATGCCTGCGACCATGAGAGCTGACCTTGTCGGCTGCCACTCTCACAACATTGCCATGCCACCATCCAGACAACCATTTTCAGCAAGACCGAAACGCCTCTCTTATGCCAACCTGGGTATCACATCCAATGTCCGTTTCCACAAGATCCTGAATCACCAGACACATTTCCCAAAGGACGACTTCCATACGCCACCGAGAATTGGAAGAAACCACCATCAAACTCATGCACCCGTAGACTTTCCTCACGGCTTCACCACATCCCACCCCGGCACTCATCAACATGAAGCAGCAACACGATATCCATATGGCATCCTCAGCATCCCACTGAGAACCCAAACGACCCATCAAACACATACTCAGGCTCCTCCCTCATACTCTTCAACATCTCCAGCTCCGGCACCTCATCCGGATAAAAGCGCAACAGATTCTCCATGTCCTCCTCACTCAACTCACAAAACGTCTCCCAGCTAAACGCATCACTAACCCTAATCATCCACCCCATCCTGTTCCCCACCGCCTCGCTCCCTGGCGCCACCTTCCTCAACATCCCCCTCAACCTCCCCACCCTCTCAATTGCCATGCCCGCATTCTTCGGCAACCCCTCCGCGATACTCTTTCGTATACTCGCCGCCAGTCGCGGGCCCTTCCCGTTGGTGCTCACCATGATCTGCAGCGGGCCGTCACGGTGCACGGAGCCGAAGTAGAAGTCGCACTCGGGCGGGACGTCGGCGATGTTGGCGGCGATGCGGCGCTGCTTGCAGAGCTGCCAGATCTCGGTCGAGGCGGAAGGGTCGTCGATGGCGGTGAGGACCATGCTGATGGCTGGGTCGTCGAGGTCCGAGGGGAGGAAGAGCCGGTCGATGTGGGTGACTTGGTTGCGCGCGACGCGGTGGCGGACTTCCGGGTTGAGGCCCGAGGAGGGGGCGATGACGGTCACGGCGGCATCGGCGTTGAGGCAGTTGAGGATGCGGCCGGCTGCGACCTGTGGGTCATCGTGTCAGATGGGATTGTGCGAAAGGAGAGAGGTAATGTGGTGAGGGACTCACCTCGCCGCCGCCCACGACGAGGACTTTCTTGCCCTTGATCTGCCAGGCGAGGATCAAGCTGCCTCCGCCTTGGACTTCGGGAAACTCTCCTTCCTTTTCACCCATGATGACTTTTTTCAGGTAGGGAACGACATGGGAACAAGGCCAAAGTTGAGGACTGTGACTGGTTTGGAGAATGAAGTCACAGGCACGATTTTAGCATCTCCGATGTATGGAGGGGCTTCCAGAGTTCGTCAAAGTCGAGATAACGATAAGCAGTTCGGCCGTTTCCGTGGCGGCCGTTGACAGAAATGATAAGGAGCTACTTGCAGCCACTGGGTGATTTTGGTGAAAAAAGAGGTAGTCATTTATCGCCAGCCATGGATGATCGTCCGCTGCCAGGCACCCAAGCTGAACCTCTGGAGACTGGCTGCCAGGCCCGGAAACGCCGCATGGTTCAAGGTTCCAGCGCCTCAGACAGGTGCCCATGCCTCGAACCGACTTCCAAACCACCCACCAGCCTCATCCGAAGACAATATCGAACAACCCCCCTTGACGAAGGTGGTCACAGCAGAGTCAAGTCATTGACAATCTTGACAGGGCGCACAAGAATGTCTCTGATTCGTAAATGCCATCACTCCGCCAGCCCGCAAGCGAAATAGACCAGCATCCACCTCCGCCACTTCGCAACCGTCCTCTGGGCCCTCCGACGGTCTGGCGAGCGAACGCCTCGTCAACCGCCCTCGCCCATCATGTCGGGCCGGAAGCTCGGGGGAGGGAGAGTCCTCGGCAGCGGGAAGGGCCTCGCTCCGCCCCAGCCGCTGGCGAGCAGAGCTGCGAGGGCACCGAGCCCCTATGCGCCGTCGGACTCCAGCTCCCTCTCCCGGTCCAACTCCCAGGCCTCCATCTCTCCGCCGTCTTCCAGTCCCTTGCCCGACTTTGGTCCGCAGGATCTTGCTTCCAGGATCAGTATTGGAGGGCCCTCGAATGGCAATGCCGCTGGCCAGAGGCTGGTGTGCCCGATATGCGAGGAGGAGATGGTACGGACACCTACGGCCCTACCTGGAGAGGGAGAGGGATGCTGACATGTTTTTTCTGAAATAGCTGACGCTGCTCCAACTCAACCGCCACATCGACGACACCCATCAAGAACTCCCCGAAGAAGAACAGGACGAAGTCAAGACATGGTTCGACAAGCAGGTCCTCAAAGCGAAGCGCTTCCAGCCGCTGTCGCTCATCAACTCCAAATTGCGCGGCCTCGAGGTCTTCGAGTCCAACGAGACACAACCGATACCCGCCCCGCCGAGCGTGTCCGGCCCGCGACCACCGTTGGAATCGGTGGTTGACCCCGAAGAGCTGGTGACGAGGAAACACTGGCAGCGGCCGACGGGGAATGACAGGTGTACGGAGCCTGCGTGCGGGAAGAGTCTGGGCCCCCTGACTGGGAGCATCAACTGCAGGAATTGCGGCAGGTTGTTTTGCGAGGTGCACACGATGTACCAGATGAAGCTGTCCAGGTCCGCGGTTCATGAGCCGGTCAGGGGCGTTTGGTGCCGGGTGTGCGAGACTTGCTACAAGTCGAGGGATGGATACAACGACCACAACGGGGTCATGATTGATCATACGAAGACGTTTGCCGAGATAAGGAGGAAGAAGGTCGAGAGGCAGAATCTGGAGATCCAGCGGCTAGAGAAGCGACTGACGAAACTCACCCAGCTGTTGGCGAACCCGCCTGAGGAAGGTGTAGCGAATGGAGGAGGAGGCTTGCTGTCACCTGTCGCAAGCTTGGCCGGACAGAAGAATCAGCGGAAGCAACTGGAGCAATCCGTGGTGACGTGGGAGGAAGACGTCAAGGTGCCGAGGTGCCCCTTTTGTCAGCAGGAGTTCTCGTGGTCGTTCAGAAGACACCACTGCCGCATTTGCGGGCGGGTTGTCTGCGCCGATGTCCAGACGGAGTGCTCGAACGAGGTCGGCCTGAACGTGAACAAGCCAGTATCCAATGGATCGGCGACGAACGGCAGTTCGGTAGAGAAGCCGGGGACACCCAACGGCACCCATGTCAGCATCGATGTGCGCATGTGCCGCGATTGCAAGGCTACGATATTCTCAAAACGAGACTTTGAGGAGTCGGTTGCACACAAACCACCGGACCAACGAGCTTACGAGACGCTGCGCCAGTTCGAGCGCGGCATCAAGATGCTCATGCCATCTTTCCAAAGGGCGCTTCTGGCGCTACAGCCTCCAGAGGACGAGTTCTCTCTCGACAGGCCACCACCGACACATGCACAGATACAAGAGGCCAGCAAGCTGCGTAAACGGCTGACAGACAGCTTCACGAAATATACCCTCGCGGCCAAACGCCTCCGCGACATGAAAACCACCAGCCCGACACAACTGAGGTTACAAAAGAACATCTACACCGCTGCTAGCTCGTTCCTCCACACCTACATGCTGCCTCTGAAGAGCCTCCCCAAGATGCTGAGGAGCAACACATCCACCAACCACCGCCGCCTCCTGTCCGCGAACGACCGGCACAGCAGCTCCGGGTCGGTCACGACGGCCCTCTCGCCGCTGCGCAATGGCGAGTTGGTGGATGCCGGGTCGGAGACGGTCAGTCTGGCCGGTGCGAGCGAGACCAGCACGGCGGTGTCGGCGCTTGAGACGGAAGAGAAGGAGCTTCGCGAGCGGCTGGTTGTGCTGGAGGAGCAGCGATTCATGGTGAAGGAGATGGCGAACAATGCGCGGGGCTCTCGACGGTTTGAGGAAGTCAGCGCCCTGAACAAGAATGTCGAGGAGCTGGATCGCGAGATTGCCGGCTTGAGGAAAGCCGTGGATGGTGTCGAGGAGAGGTGGGAGGGTTTGTATGTGAATGGAGGAGCGGCATGAGAACAGAATCTACACACAGCCATCTGCAGAAGTTCCACCAACACAACCTTGGGACATCACTCGGCATAGCATGGCGTTTCGGGAAAAGGACCACAGCCACAGGGAGCACATATCGGGTTTACGGACGGCGCCTGCATCTAGCTATGTATCATCATCAGTTGTATGGGCTTCTAATCCGGGTGGTCGAGATTGCCCAGGTCGAAGATAGCATTAATTCACTATTCACAACTTCAGGGCGTTCCCGTCTCTTGACATCGCTCGTGCCTCGTGCCTGATCACTGAGGAAACAACCTCCCAAGCCTCAACGTTACGGTAAGTAGTGAGGCATGCCATACTCTCCTTCTCACTGTCTATCCAACTAACAGAGGCAGGGACTACCGCCTCCTCGAATTTATTTCGACAGTGAGCAGGAGGCTTCATCAGTCCACCTCCGATATATGAATTTTTGCAAGATGACATCGCCGTGCGTTCCCGGACCTGACTGCCGTGAGCAACGTTGGCCACGTAGCCGCTCTTTCCACGATACATCCGGTCGCCGCGGATGATGTGACGACATCTCACGACGTGAAGGAGCCACCAGGCAGGGACCCAAGATGGGGCAAAACATGGAGGACCATCTCCCTCTCTCTCAGGGAACCCAAGACTCAACCTCTTCCCCGACACCTCCCGACTCTCACGCCTCATCCGCATCCGCCATCGTTACCTCTCCGCGCATCGTTTTCATTGCTTTGGCATTGCATTGGCTATCTCGTATCGTCCTTCTTTGCTCAACAAGAGCTATTAGTTGCCTTTTCAATCCGCCTATATTCGTCTAGCCACCCCAAACCCCACATCCTTGCCCAACATGAAGGCCTTCTGGTTCCTCGTCCCCGCTCTCGCTGGCTGTTCCAGCGCCGCGGCAGCTGATCGCAACTTCATGAACGTTTGTGGCCTTGTCATGCTGGGTCCAGATGATGGTCTACTGTATGGTCGATGCACGAACCGCTCTGGACATCACAACACTGCGACAGCAGTCGATCTCAATGGGTGTCTGGGTTGGGGCCCTTCCACAGATTTGGAACCCATAGAGTATTTGCAGAATGAGCTGTCTCCTCACCAGGGGTAAGTGATCCTCTCTCTCTTTTCGAACTGGGACCCCCCCCCTTTCCACACTGGGGTCTATGTCAGATGACTTGGGAGACTTGCTGATGATGGTCACAGGCGCAACTTCACCGACTACTGCCACAGTTGCCACCTCATCCAGGAGGGTGAGTCTGAAACTCAAGTTGGCAGCATTTTGTGCAACTGTTCCCCCAAGGATTCGGATATTGACCTCGAGTACATGTACGATCTGAGTAAGTCGCTGATATTCTTCTGCTTCTACCTCCGGGTCTCCAGCTTTGTGCTGACTCTTTTCTTCAGCTAAGATCGTCAAGGTCAACGACGCTGGCTGTTTTCAGTGCCTGAATGCCTGGCATCAGTGTGTCGAAACCCCCTTGCCGGTGGGCAAACGGGTCCTGGCCGATACTGTCCCAGGGCTCATTGACGGGCATCCTTCGGGACATGGAACGGAACACGAGACTTGCGATGGGATAGTAGACTTTGCAAGCCGGCACTATCCTCAAGTGATTCCAAGGTCGTGGGACAACAGACCCATCCACCCTTGTCCGTCCGACAAAGGTCCTGGTCTGTGCTGCTTCTGGCCTGTGGAGTGGGAGGGATCCATCGAGGAGGGATTCAAGCTCATCGAGACCAAGCACTTCGTCTACAGAATCCAGTACGTGATTGATGACTGGGACGGTATATCCGGTCCTCTCTCCCAGGTTCTCAGATACTGCAAGTTGAAGGAGAGATGTCCTGGCGGTGAACCCGACGAAGACGTTGGGCCGACGACGACCGGCGATCCACACTTTCCTGAGCCGACCAAAATGACAAGAAGCTCGTCAACCTCGACCGGTTCGAACACAAGCTCGTCCCGAGGAAAGTCGCGCCTAACATTAGCTGCTGTGTTAGACAACAGACAAATCCAGAGCTCGACGACATCGCAAGTCGTCACTGGGATCCCCGATACCGATACCCTTTTCCCTGCCCCGACGTTGACATCTCCCTCGCCCAAAGCCACGGCGCCCCAGGTAAGGATCGATCTGGGCAATTTGGACGCCCCCGGGCTGGTCAATATCATGCTCAACGCCACCAACATCGACGAAGTGCGCAATGCTCACCTCGAGTTGAGCGTGTCGACTGACTGCTACACCGTCGACGGAAGCTTGAGTTGTCAAAGGGTGGTCGTTGCGATGACGGGAAAGAGGATCGAAAGCAAGCCAGATGGACCGGGCGACTCGAGCCCAGTTTCTACTTCCCAGTCCGAGGCCAAGACCAAGACCAAGACCAAGACGAAGGAGGCCACCCAAACCCAGCCAAAGCTCACGACGGCCGCGGTCACATTGACAAGCACGGTCACAGGCAATGATGCCGCGTGGTTGACGAGGCTGGCAGAGATTTCGACGAAGCGATCTCCCACGCCGCTGCCTCAGCTACACGACACTGCCCAAGCTGTCATCGGACCGCGCGCAGCCACGTCTACAGAGAACCTCGAGGGGCCTGTGATCAGCACCCTGGGCATCACACCCAAGCCGAGTGTGAAGCCCGTCGTCATCGTGACGTACCTCACCTCGATCGCGACACGGACCATCGCGCTTCTGAATAATACCGTCCTCACGGACACGTACGTGGAGCCTGTCACCGTGACGGTTTACCCGGATGACCCTCTGCCTCCGGTGACGACGCTGGCAGAGTGATTCTGGCGGGCGAGATTGTAGGGCGAGAGAAACGGAAAGTTGGGGTTAAGGATCTCTTTTACTGTCGTTGAGTTGGCTTGGTTGAGGTGCGGGCATGGGCTTGGGCTTGGGAACTAGACGAGCGAGGCGGGTTCGTGATGTGAGCACTTGGTATTCACTCTGGGATGGAGGAGGTCCTGCGTACGCTACCTAGAAACCCGAGTATTCATTGGGCGAATCACTGCCTCCCTGACGTTGCCTTTGTTGTGTGGAGTTCTGCCGTTCACGTGCTGTTGCTCTCCTGTCACGGCGAACCCTGGAGCTGGATCGGACTCTCGCGTCCCGTCAGAGGATGGACGCCTGTGGCCACATGACGGAGAAGTCAAGAGATGACGAGGAGGCGGGGCTGCACAACCAGATGGAATGGTTCATACAATTATTCAATTCTTGTCGTACTGCAACCTCAACTCGTTCCATCCATCTATCCTATCCCATCCATCCACCCGATCGGGCCACGAGGCCCCCCACCATGGTGCTCTTTTGAATCGGGGGAGTTGGACGACCACCCGGCAACTATAATTCGTGGTATCAAAGACATTAAAAAAAAAAGACACACACACACACACACATCAGAAAACCACCAGCAACCCGAACAACACCACATCGAGCCCCTCCGCGTCCCGTCCCGTCCCGTCCCGTGTCCCCATCAATTATGAGTGAAGGGGAAGGAATATAAAAGAAAGGTGTGGGAGGGGAGGGGAGAGGGGGGGAGAAGAGGAAGAAGACAGAAAGACAAAGGGAGGAGAGAAAAGCAGACGTAGGTAGACGAGCATCGACTTGGAAGCAGATACCTCAGGTGAGCAGGTACCTATGCCTTAGACGCCTCTCCCCTCCCTCCATTTCTGTCTGTCTTATCCTCTCTTTCTTTCTTGTGCTGGATGGATGGACACTTCCCACACC
>MUZH01003293.1:0-11622 GCA_003012965.1 Juglanconis oblonga
TTCCCATCCCCACTGCTCTCTCTCACTGTCCCAAGTTCTCCTTAGCATACGCCTTCTTGGCCTCCTCATCCAGCGGCGCCTCGCTCCTCACCTTCTCCGCCTTGGCGCTATCGAACCGCCACACGCCCCCCGTTTTATCCCCATCACCGTGATCCGGCACGCCCACGTGCTTGCCCAGCGAGCCCAGCACGGGATCCGGCTCCGTCAGCACGCTAAAGTACCGCCGGTGCCACATGCGGCCCTCGGCCTTCTCCTTGGCGCGCAGCTCGCGCTGCGCGTTCTCGATCTTGCCCTTCTCGCGCCCGACCGTGTCCATGTCGCCGGCCTGGATCGCCTCGGCGACCTTCTGCCAGGCGCGGCGGGTCTCGAGCGGGTGTTGGTTCTCGATGGGCGCGACGGTGAGCGGGGTGGTCTGAGAGGCGAGGGCGTCGTACGTGTCGACCAGGTTGGACGAGGAGGCGTGCTTGAGCGCGCCCGAGTGGATCTCGAAACTCTTGGTCCACTGGCCGCTCGCCGAGTACAGCACGTCCTTCTCCATGCCCGTCGGGTAGAGCGTGGCCACGAAGCTGTTCTTCTTGCCCGAGAGCCAGCCCTTGCCCGCGTAGTCGACCTTGGCGGTGAAGCCGCTGGAGGAGGTGATGTAGGAGGCGGAGTTGAGCTCGATGAAGGGCGAGCCGACGAAGAGACCCTCGACGTGCAGCGACGGCAGCGAAATGAGGTAGGTCTCCTTCTCGCCCGAGGGCGTGGGCACCGTCAGGATCGCATGGCCGATCTGCTTGATGTTGATGGTTTTGGTGAAGGTGGCCTTCTGTGCGTTGTAGCCTTCGAGGTGCACGCCGGTGGGGATGTTCGTGATGCTGTAGGCCGTGGCGGGTGGGTGATGGCTGTTACCAGGAGAGTGTCAGCACTCATGCTCTGCCACCAGAAAGAGACTCACTCGGCGAGAGTGTAGTAGGTAGGCATGTGTGTGTACTCACCTAACCTGCTCGCTAATGAGCTCCGTCGTGCCAGAGTCGTCCTCCCACCTCCCCAGGAACAGTTCGCCCAGGAAGGGATTCAGGGGCTTCTTCTCGTTGCCGTACTTTTCGCTGCGGGTGGCGTATTGTTGCTTGAGGGTCGTTAGGAACCACTTGAGCACCAGCATGGCTCGCTTCTGCGGGTCGGCCTCCTTGGCGGGTGCGGCGAAGATGGCCGGGTGCTCGCACCAGTAGGAGCTGTACTCGGTCAGGGAGATGCCGGAGAGGATAAAGGGCGGCGCGGTCAGGCTGGAGAGGTCGCCGTTGAAGGAGGCGATGGACTAGACGGTAAAACAGGGCCGTGTTACTTTGTGCTGCTTCCTTGCTATGATGAGGCTCAGGGGCTGGCTGGCGGGCTTACGTACCTTCAAGAACGAAGTCCAGCTGCTTCCGGCGGCCTGCGGGTTCTGTGGAATGTCTGCCATGACTGACTGTTGTTTAGGTGCGAAGAAACTGTGGGAGACGGCGGTGAGTAGACTGGTCTTGACTGTCTCTTCCAGAGCTTGAGAGGTCACGATCGAAGCGTCACCGGAGGGGGAAATGCGAAGTTGGCCTGTTGAGGCTCAGCAGGGTCGTGGACGGGATCGGCACCGACATGTGGACTCGAGTGGATGTGTGGGGTTCTAGATCGTACCTTGAGAGCCTGGAATTCACAAGGCAACACGGGAAAAGTTTGCTCAATAACAGAGGAGGTTGTATGGATGGACAGTACAAATAGGATCTCCGGAGCCGTTCTCAAGGCTGGACTTTATCATAGGATCTGGTGGTGTAAAGTTGGATAAATTTAGCTGGACCGAATCCCTGGGCCGTCATCAGGGCGACCCGCACTGCTTGGAAAGACTGGTTGGAGAGGCCTCATCGGCCTAGAATGCGACCACCTCCAAGACGGATCGCCTGACGTCAGTAATATTTGGCGGGGCAAAGGCCGCTGGTAGCGCTGGCTTGCCTTCAAGTGCCTCGTCGTCGTCATCCCGGTTCTCGGGCATGTTGGAGAACTGAAAGTTACACCCGCCCTCGGAACCTTGCCTAGCGCTACCTCGCTGGTATCGTCGCATGGTATTCTTATCAAAACTGATTCCCGCCTCCCAGATTGTGTAGTGGAGATCAGGATTTCTTAGGTCGAAGGACCTGAGCGTTGGGACTATGGCCCGAACTTGCTTTAGAATATGCAATTAGATGCCAGTACTCCAGATCTCATCCTCTCTCTACAAGGGTATCAAACTGTCGCTTCTTCCCACCTACCGTGCCCAAACTCCAAGAAAAGCAGACGACGGGAGGTGGTCCCCAGCTCAGTACGGGTGCTTCCCGCACTGGCTGTCCAGTTTCTTCACCTCCTTCACGTTGAGTCCCGAGTATTTCCCCTCGGGCTTGTTCCCAACAATCACCCACGGGCTCATCAAACACAGTTGTGCCTGCTTATCCCACGTCCAGGCAAGACATTTCTGACCGAGATCTTCACATGCTTCAACGCACTTGTCCACCGATTCCACGCGGCTAGTCATGTCCGGATCGTCTTGTCTGCCCACGTGGTCCTGATTCAACCTTATAGGCAGCTTGTCGAATGCATCCAAGCCGGGTTGGCCATATATCCTCCATAAGTCTCTCCAGAAGACGGGCTTGTCGATTTTGGCAAACGTCTTGCCAACATCCTTCATCTGCTCTGGCTGAGCGAGACCGTGGAAGGAAACAATCGGGGAGCAGAGTCGGTCTGCTGCGATCTTCGTGATCAACGGGGGCTCTCCGTTGAAAAAGTGACCATACCTCTCGCTGAGGTAGATGCCCACTTTCATCAATGTGGTCGCAACTAACTTGTCGCCCCAGATCTCGTCGAGGGATGCAACATATGCCTGTGAGATGAGCTCCGGATTGTTGTCCAACACCCGGCTCATTGCCCCGTGCGATAGTATGAAGCTCGATCCTCCATGCGCAAATCGTCCTTTGTAGTCGCCGACGGCATTGCCCAGGTATAACTTTTCCGATGGATCGAGGTGCTCGAGAAATCGGTAGAGAGACGGTCGTAGTATGAACGTATCATCGTCTTGCATAACGTACCATTTCTTGCCGGGCATTTGCTTCCACACTAGCTCAAGACTTGGTATGAACTGAAAGGCGTCAGTAACTCACCCATGCATGATCTGCAGTAATCTGCCTACCTTCAACGCGTCCAGCTCCCACCCCACGGCTTTGGAGTATGTTTCGGCCTCTTGTTTCCTGCCCTCTTGTATCGCCAGGGTCATGTTCCCATATTTGTGCATCCGTTCCGTATTCTCCGTCTGTATATTCAGAACGGCCTTATGCTCCATGACCGCCGCGACCATATCGTGGACCGTAAGCGCCTTCCCCTGAAACTCCAGATCTCCAGCAAAGTCCCCGACCACTATAATATTATCCTCCTCGTACTTGTTCGTCCCAATGCCTATACTTTTCGACGCCTCCAGCAGCGCTGGCACGCGCTCCTGGGTGCCATAGCCTGTCTTAATGACATATGCGACCTCATCGTCGGTAAAGGGAAAGCGGCCGGGCTTCTCGAGGAGGAGGCGCTCGTCGTTGGTCGGGGAGCGGAAGAACGAGGAGAGCCTCGAGCTGGTGAACTGCAGGAAGAGGATGAAGGGATTATCATAGGGAAGGAAGGTCCACAGGGCGACGGTCCAGATCAGAAAGGCGAGGAGCGTTATCCCAGCGAGGCGGCGGGGCCGAGCCACGCGAGGAAACATGGTGATCGTCTGTGGGTCGAAGGATGACGTTTGGTGGTTATAGCAGAAAGGGAAACAGGTTCTGGAAGGAGTGTTCGAAGCGACGCTGGAGGCGTGGAGTTGAGAAGGTGAGCGATGCTCTCCTCAGGGAGAGTCAATCCATTGTCCTCCGTCGCGTTGGTGTCGAACAAGAAAACCTAGACTTCAATGGAAATGGGAAGAGCACAAAACCGCCCTGCCGTGACACGGCGCGGAAGGCCTCTAGGCCCATGCTACGCCTGGGCGGGTACCTGCGCGGGTGCTGAAGTGGGTACATCCCTGAAGTGCCGACCTTGCAGCGCGGACCCTTGCCCTGGAAAGGGGGAACATTGCTCGAAGTCGAAGAACCTGGGAACCTTGAAACCTTGACCGTCCAACCTGAAGAGTCCCTAGAAGAGAATTTGGTTATCTTCCCGTCACCGTTCAACATTGCTACGAACATCTTCAGATCAAGTACAGAGTACTTCATCAGGGCCCTGCGCGTTCCTGCTAAGCCTGCCAGGTCTTGAAAACACAAATTCCGTTCATTGAAGAGACCATGATGATGAGTGCATCTGTCATTACTGAGATCCTTGAGGAATTTTTCCTTGAGGAATTTTTCCCTGCTTCTTGCTGACTCCATGTCTGGCAGTCATGTCAGCGCTCTGCAGATGTGTGGTTCCGTTCTACTGGAAAAAGTGTGGAAATGGCTGTCAGCTCATGGACAAGTGGTTGAGCAAGCTGAAAACGATGGCTCACACATCAGATGAGCAGATGAACTATTGTTCCCTACAGCCAATGGCGGGAGTCGGGGTTTTCGAGATGGATGCAAGGCCAACTCCAGCACGCGACCATTCTCGACATCTAAGCCGAAGGAAGAAATAAGATTGCGTTGCATCGAGTGCAATGATCTGCACGACGGAGCCCATTTGCGCCATCCTTCAAGTTTTCCCGCGTTTGACGCACCGTCCATAGCCTCCTCACCGGTCAGAAGGGGCTGGATGTGGTGGCAGCAGAGCCGCAATGCCAGAGACTGAGAGCTTCGCCTGAAGGCTACACATAAGTGGGAGGGCCGCCAGTTGCACCCTCGCTGGCACTGTTCCACCGCAGCACTTTCAAGACTCAGGAAGAATGTCGGCTATGGGTTTTTCGTCCTCGAGGAACCCCGAATCGGCCCCGCTAAAGGACGACTACGCAAAAGCGCGAGAATGTTTGAAGGACTTATTCGATGCCAACAAATCTCAAACATCTTGTCTGTCAGTGCTCCCTCACGACTTGAAAGATGCCCGGGACCTTCGCTGTCATTTCTTTGGGTGTCTGGGGATCGAGGAGCGTGTGGAGGTCCTTGACAACGCCAATCATCCTGTCTGGAAACAGGCCGAAAATTTGGAAAAGGCGAATACGGAGCTGCATGCCGGAGGCCCCAGTGCAAAGAGCCCATACCTAAAACAGGGGGACGCCGACAGTGAACAGCCTGACATGAGACATTGAATCTGCAAGCCGACTTAAAGAGGATCGCGGTCCTACGGAGGACCCCAGCGCTCAAAGGCCTAGTCCGGGAAGTTAGTGCCAGCATCGAGACTTGGAGGACACACAACCAGGGCAACATCAAAAAGGTTCACGATCGCCGAACCGACTATCACACTTGGGATAAAGACAAACCCGCACCCGCACCTCGAGGCCAGGCTGTGGCACGTATAGGAACAACGAGGATCCCATCAACAATGTCAAAGCGCCGGAACATGCCTTTGGATGAAGCCCGCCGGTTGGAGCTTGAGGTAAACGTCGAGAAGTTTGCGAAGAAACTTAAAGACATCATCAATGACACGCGCTCGCAAGGCAGTGAGCCAGAGCCAGACGACGAGGATTCTGCTGTCTATGATCTCAAGCGAGACATCAAAGCTCGTCTAATCAAGCTCGGACGACCCGACGCTTCGGAATCGGACGCGGGCTCCGTCAAGGCCAACGTAATGGAGCCACTGGAGGAGAAAGTGGACGATAAGATCTTCAAGGGATCTTTCCCCGACCAACAGGTCTCGGTACACCACCTGTTGAAGGGCAAATTCAGGAGACATGAGAGACATGAGAGACATGAGAAGGCGGACGCAGCCGAGAAGAACGAGATAGTGAACCAGCCTCTTCCGAACGAGTTGAGATACTATCATATTCCGGTCAACAATATGAGTGTAAGTCTGCTTCGTGCCACGCCGTGTCAACCTGCGAGCTGACTGAGTCTCGGTAGTGGGTTGAGGTATGAAGACACCACTACATCCGTTTACAAATCACCACATATCTGACTCCAGAGAAAGCAAGCCATCGCCAGTTACTTCAACGAGTCCAGAGAAAGTCTCGAATCGCGTCACAAAACCAGACTTGTGCTGCAAGACGGGTGTTGGAGAGGCCAGGAACACAATGGTGGGCCCGGCTCAGTTGTTCATACCCGGAACTTGCGCCCAATCTGCGAGAAAATACCAACCGGTAAGCTGCTGACCCTCTCGGCAGCTGTGCCTCTGAAAAATGTGGCTGACGAGGGCTATAGACGGTGAGGACTCATATCGAACTGGCGAGAATACCCAGAATGGTCTCGTCCTATTCGTAAGTTGTGCTTTTTCAAATGTCCCATTCTCCCGCTTACAGGACTTCCAGATGCCGTACCTGCATTGGGAGACAGACAGAAGACGAAATCAGGTAGCGACTCTGATTGAGCAGCTCGCAGACGAGCATGACCTTGAGAAGAGAGATACAGCCAAGATGTCGAAATCCAAGAGAAAGCAGGACCGGAACGGCCTTGACCCTGCTGACATCTCTCCCATCCCTCTGACTCCGGCTTACCAAGAACCCAACTACTACCGCCCACGCAGCAAAGACAGAGACAAGATACTTCGAGGCCTGGCAGAAATGCTGTGGCAGAGACTCGGGGACGGCATCCCCGAGAACATGCCTGAGGGCTTATCCCACACTCTGTGGCAGAGAATTCGAGATGAAGACTACGGAAACCCTTTGCTAGTTGCGCTGAGAAGGGTTGTTCACAAAACACCAGATCCTGCAAGCCTCCCGCTCATGCTGCAATCATCCACAATCCTGCCACTATTCTACGAAAGTCGGGGGCAGGGGCCGAAGCTACGTGAATGGGGAGATATTCTATGGGGAATCAAAGCAGCCGGAAGAGGGTACCCCACACCTCATGCTCTAGAGGACATTTTCTGGAAGGAGATTAAGCGGGCGAGGAAGCGAGCTGATGCGGAGCCGAAGCCCAAGGCCTGGGTCCTTGGAAAGAGACACAGCCCGCAGACGAAGATTTTCCAAAAGGAGACGACCATCTTCAAGGGTGTCGACATGGATGAATTCGGACACCTGCAGCCGGCGAAACCCCTCGCACAGGTCCTCGTCAAAGCTGCGCGACTCTACGAACAAATGACGACCTACCCGGACCAGAGAATCATGGAGTAATATCTTTTCAAGTACCCTCCACTTCATCCACGGCGTACGCTGGACCAAGCATACTTCTGGCGGCTACGAAATACACGCCTTCGGGACCGGGATCAGGTTGTCTACCGGTATACGAACGCAGATGGATTCGTCCACAAATATCGGCCGCAGCCTCCTTCTGATCTCAAGAACGACAGATCAAGATCTTCCGCAATGATCAGCAGAATATTCAAAGGATCCGAGAATGACAAGACCAAGAAGGAAGACTGGGTGTGGACTCGCCACGGGCAGTACGAGGAGGAGAACGGCTGTGATCAGTGCGATGAAGACATCCGTAAGGTTTCAAGAGCCATCATGGTCGATCAACTCTGGATTTGGGTTCTGGACAAGGACACAATCCTGACATGCTTCCCCCAACGATACGGGATGTTTGACAAGGACCCCTCGGGTGTCCACCAAGCCATCCGTATGAGGGTCAAGACGAGAAGCAACCCTGACAATCACGTCCGGAGTATATTCGACTTGGCTCTGATCATCCTGGATGAGTGTTTCGACACGTTATTCAACAGGACTAGGACGGCGGATAAGAGGCCACAGGTGATGGACATCTTTGCTGAGAGCATTGGCCGTGTTGTACGTTCCTCACCAGCTGCTACTCCTTCGACCCAATCTCTCCCCCCCTCTTCCTGGCAAAAGTTTTCTGGCTTTAAAGTGATTCAATCTTGCCTTCCACCTCCCTGGCCAACCTAATTTGTTTTCTCCCGTTGTATCCTTATCCCTTTCTGGAAATCTCCTTGGACTGTTTGCCCTCTGTCCTTCCCTATCCTGCTCTCTGTAAACCGAACTGCATATTCCTCCTACCTGTATTATTGTGAACAAAAGCTTCTAACCCTCTCCAGACAAACAAGCAAGCCATTGCCTTCAAACATCTGTGGCAGCTATCCAAGCGCCTCACAGAGATCTACCAATCTGGAGTCGAAGAAAAGGTCGATCCAGCTCTTATCCTCGCGCTCCTGAACGTCACACCTGAGGCCGAGCTCCAACGCGAGATCCGCGACATCATTGATGAACTAGACATCATTCTGCACATCGTCAAGCAGCAGAAAGAGATGATCACCCGTTTCGTCAAGTTCGCTCGCCAGATCATCGACGCAGATGTGGATAAGTGCAACGAGGATAGGGACCTATGCGAGACAGAGCGGAACGGAATACGGTCGCGTGAAGGATCTACGGAAAGTTTGAATAAGCATGAGAGCCAGCTCACCCAATCCCCAGATCTGAAAATTCTTCAGCAGCAGCAGATTGCGTTCAAGACTCATTCGGTTGATCTGTTGTCAAAAATTGAAGGCCGGATCAACGAGCTGTCTGGGTTGAAGGAGAGTGCAGCGAACACAGCAGAGAATGTGAGCGCCACCCACTACCATGTTCATTGGTGCGGTGCTGATCGGGATCCAGGTCAACAACCTACTCGGCCTGAAGCAGCAGCAAGCCAGTGTTGTTCAGGCTTATGAAGCTATGAAGCAAGGAGAAGAGACGGTGCGTCAAGGCAAGGCAATCATGGTGTTCACTGTGATGACCATTGTCTTCGTAAGTAACTCTACGATCTGGGCATGATCGACTGGCCAGCTGACGTCTGGAGCACACCGGTAGCTACCACTGTCGTTCATGAGCAGTCTCTTCGGAATGAATGCTGTTGAGTTGACAGGCAACGATCCTAGCCCAGGCGCGAGTTCTTCCAGCTCTTCCAGCTCCTCCTCAGGGCCAGCCCCTGATGAAATCGTGCCATTCTACCCGACAACTTTCAAGAGACAGATCTTGATTATGTGTGAGTCCACTAATACGACTGACTATATAGGCATTGCAATGACTGATCTTTCGCCATAGTCACCGTTTCCTTCGGCGCCGTCCTCCTAGTCATCATACCGGCTTTCAGCCCCTTTATTCGCGCCGTCTACAGCGCCGCCTTCAACCAGTTCATCACCAAGATAATCACCTGGACGGGAATGTACAGACTCTGGCTCAAGAGCGGCCTTGATAGCAAGGAAATTCGGGATGATGGGCGGGCGAACGTGAGCAAGATGAAGAAGAATGTGCGGGAGGCATTGGCTCGTCAAAACTTGGAAAGGTCTGAGATCCGGGATGGGGTTAGAGACGCCAAGAGAACGCCGCCTTCGAGTCTGAACCGCTGGCTTGGTATAAAGTTGGGGTCAGGGACGGGCAGTTCCAGGGAGGTGAGCGACGGCGTGGCACCGCGGCAGTCCAATTTGGGACAGTCGGAAGATCTTGAGAAGGGTTGTGAGTGAGGACTACTGGAAAGTATCGGCACAGGCTATTCAGACTCCTAGATAGCTTCTTTTGGTCATGCAAGCTGCGTCCAGAAAATCACCCAGATTTCCGGAGGAGAACCAATGTTCCAGGGGCCAAGGTGCGGTGCGGTCGGCTGATAGGGTTGCTTAACACAGGTCGAATAGAGGCTTGGGTGGCGATCCAGTATGCTGAGTGCCCATGTTCCTCAACAATGCCACGGTGAGGGTGAAACGAGCCCCGAAACTCTGAGTCCCCGTAAGAAAAATCAAGTGCTGGAACAACACGTTGTTTTTCTCATTCTTGAACAACTGGGAAGAGCAGGGTAAAGTTTAGCGTGTGAGGGTGATATGGCTTGGGGGGGGGGGGTGTCACGAAAGCTCTATAACTGACCTCACTTCCCAGAACAGCCCATGAAAATTAGGTGTGGACAGTTTGAAGTTAGCCCAGAGGTGAGTATAGTAATACCGAAATCAAACGTTGAAGTGTACTCTCTCGACATTTGTAAATTGTTTACATTGTAGGTCGGGGTGAGGTTCAAGCGTGACAGGAGATCGTACCTTTCATGCACAGCTTGTTTCCTTTTGCAACCCCTATTTCCCAAGTATTCCCCTGGGCAGAGTCTGTCCGAATTTCGTACTCATCTCCTGCATACAGCGGTGAGAGTGCCCGATAAGTAATCTCTCCTACCTCCTTACCATCACCGTGCACATCTCTCCAGTAGTCCATCATACCAATGAGATTCAAAGGCCCGTGAACAACAACAGCGGGGTGACCCTCAATTTCCCGAGTCCAACTTTCGTTGTAGTGTATCATATGAGCGTTGAATGTCAACGCCGAGAACCGGAACAGCGCCACCGGTGACCAGTTGAACCGGCGTTGTGGTATATCTAGCCACGGTCAGCAACCCGAACCGTTCAAGGGGCAGACGATCCGATAGCAGAACACCAGTCAGACTCACCAGACCCATCAGCTCTAACATCCTCCACACTCGAGCACTTGGCTACCGCACCGGGCACAAAGCCCGACACAGTCTCCTCGGACCTAGCCAGCGCCTCCTTTGGCGGCGGCCTGAACACCCACGACCTCTTGTCGACCAGCGCCAGCCCCTCAGGACCCCAAAACTCCTTCTCAACCTCCACAAGCACCATCTCGCTCCCATCACGGCTCTTCTTTGCCGTCGCTCCCACGAGTCGAGTCCTCTCCTCGACCTCCTGGCCGACCCGCAGGGGAACGCCTTGCGTCCAGCTCATCTTCCCGCCGGCCCACATACGCCGCGAGAACGGCGCGGCCGCGTTGAAGGTCTTGTCTGTCCCGTCCGCGCCGAGCTCGGCTTCGACCGCCGTGGGACAGAAGTAGACCAGGTGGTAACCCGGAGGCAGGGGCGTACCCGGTGGCGGGGGCTTGGACGTCACGTCTAGGCTTGGGTGAAGACGCTTGCGGTGGACGGTCAGGCTGAGTTTCTGCAGCTGGTGCCCGTCGAGGGTCTGCTGGTAGGCTTTGGTCTGTCCCTCGAAGGTGCGCAGCATCCCCTGGGCTGCGTCCGCGGCTGTCGCGAGGGTCCTTGTCCGTCGCCAGACCTGTCTTGTGAGACGAGAGGTGGAGGGCGTCAGCAGAGTGGCCATGGTCAACCAATGGATGAGATCCGAGCGAACAGAAGGGGTTTGCTCAAGGGACAACAGCGGGGTTGGTGATTCGGTGTTCGAGTATTGGCATGGGATTCTATTCCACAGACAGGCAGGCTATGGTGCAAGCCAGAGGCGCGGACATGGGTCACGTCAAGTTCTATGAAGCCCGGCCGCAGTGATCAAGAACAAGAGACATCGTACTACCAGGTGAAAGATACACTACACTGGTCGGGTTCTTTGAGCTCATATGCTGATGGCGGAGTCGAAAGCCTGTTGGCCCGGCGTGGAAGCCCGATTGTTTCGGACTGCTCCGTGTGGGGTTGGTTCAATAGCCGGCTCGGTTATATGGCATCTGGTGTGGTTTCTCGGTGGTCAAAGTCTTGACGGTGAGGCATTTTGAATATTGAGAACGAAAGTTCGGGAAGAAAGAAAAGTAAAATCCCTAACTAGTGAGAAGGAAACATGTGGTCCTGAAAGAGGAGAGCTATCGGGTACGTCGTCCAGCCCGTTCGCGGGGGAGATGGTGGTGAAGAG
>MUZH01003294.1:0-11648 GCA_003012965.1 Juglanconis oblonga
TACGTAATCCGCCGAGCCTGAACTAGCTTCGTCCCAACCGCTTGGCTGGCCCGTCTTTCAAACTTCGCTCAACTCACACGCCACCACGCACTGTTGCGCGCTCGCTCCCACGAGACGTTCTCCCCAGGATTCTGAGCACGCTGCAAAAATGGATGCCAACACAATCGAAGAGCTCAACAAGGTGCGGAAGGCCATGGGCCTGAAGCCCTTGCCCGTACCGAATGCCGCCCCAGCGCCACCCAAACAAACCTCCAAAGATGACGACGAAGAACCCGCGAGCACCATCGAGACACGTGAAGCTGCGGCAGGCGAAAATTACAGGAAGGTGCTTGAAGCAGAGAAGGCTAAGAGGGAGCGTGAGCAGCGGCTCGCAATGATCAAGAAGGAGCGTGAGAAAGCGCAGCGTTTTGCGACCCTCAAGGGCCAAGGCCTCGGCGACCTGGACGATGAGGAAGCCGGGGATGCGAAGGCATGGCTGAAGAGCATGAAGAAAAAGCAGAAGAAGATTGCTGAGGCCAGGAAAAAGGAAGAGGAGGCTGAAGCGGCCGCGAAGGCTGCTGCTAAAGAGTATTCGTCCAAGGATCTGGCAGGCGTGAAGGTCGCCCATGATATGTCCACACTCCTTGATGGGGACGACCAGATCCTCACGTTGAAAGACAATACCGTGCTGGAAAATGACGAGGATGGAGACGAACTCGAGAACCTGCATCTGCTCGAGCAAGAAAAGCTGAATGACAAGCTGGACTTGAAAAAGAAACGGCCTGTCTACGATCCGAACGATATCGACGACACGGGCGAACGCAGCATTCTCGCCCAGTACGACGAGGAGATCAACGGCAAAAAGAAGAAAGCTTTCACCTTGGACACGTCTGGGGCGATCGGCGATCTAACCGACATCCTCGAGGGCCCGGTAGAGAAGCAGAAGACACTACAAAACCTGGATGTCGACATTATGCAGGACGCTCCGGTCTCGGATTACCTTGACCCCTCAGAAATCAAGGTCAAAAAACCCAAGAAAAAGAAGAAGTCCAGGTCCACTCGCCAGCGTGATGATGAAGACGCTCTATTCTCAGCGGATCAAGTGCCTGCTGCCGATGATGCGATGGACATCGACTTGCCAGTTGCGAAGAAGCGAAAGGTTATTGACGACGCGTTCGTGGACGACGATGATCTGCAAAACTCTCTTGCTCTGCAGAGAAGACAGGTACTCAAGAAGCAGAAGCGCATGCGGCCCGAAGATCTAGCCAAGCAGCTCAAGGCAGAGGCGATGCAAGAAGCAGAGAACGGTGATGAGGATGGCGAACAAGGAGGGCTCGTGGTGGACGAGACAACGGAATTTCTGAGTGCCATCAACAAGCCTGACCTCGACGAAGACGTACGACCAAGGAAGAAGTCTAAGTCAAGAGAACCAGCCACGGCAATGGACGCCGAGGACTCAGACGAGGATATGGAAAATGCGCCACAGATCGAGGAAGAATCCGCAGAGAGACATGTTTCCGAATCACCAGAGGACCTCACCACTACTGGTGTCGAAGAAGAGAAGTACGTTGCTCAGGGCCTAGGAGCAACGCTCGCCCTCCTCAAAGAGCGCAACATCATAGACGCAGCTACCAACGGCGCTGAGAAGAACGAGCACTTCCGGCAGCGAGAGCTCTTCCTGGCTGAGCAGTCCCGCCTCGTTGCACAAGTCGACGAAGACGCCAAGCGGCAGCGCGAGAGGGACCGCGCCAGCGGCTTCTTGGACCGGCTCAACGCGCGAGACCGGGAGGAATACTCTCGCAAGCAGAATGCGGATCGCGAGTTCAAGCTTTCGAGCATCCGGGCGAGCCTTCTCAAGAAGTACAAGTTCAACGTCGAGCTCAAGTATGTCGACGAAATGGGCCGCCACCTCAATCAAAAGGAGGCGTTCAAAGAGCTATCGCACCAGTTCCATGGCAAGACCAGCGGCAAGGGCAAGACGGACAAGAAGCTGTCCAAGATCGAGCAGGAGAAGCGGCGCATGGCACATAGCATCTTCGATGCTAGCCAGGAGGCGGGTATGTCGAGTGCTACGGCGCAGCAGACCAAGAAGCGGAAGGAGGCTGGCGTCAGGTTGGCTTAAGCGCAAGACAGAACGGGAGGTACACAGGATTTGATGGCTGTATCGATAGACGTTGTGCTGGAATTCAAAGGTGCTTCTACCCTACCTCACGCATTTCACATCAGGAGATATCTGTGCTGACACCGATGAGAGTCTAGCTTCACCCGGGCAGGTGAGCATCCCTTTATTTGCAGACTAACCTCGACAGCCCGATATCCCATGCGGATGTTTCTCGTTCGGAGATAACAAACATCCTATCCCGTCACCGCTCTTTGTTTCTCTCGTCCTCACAGTTTGTTCTCAACTTGACGTGCATCCAATGTACTCTATGTTCAGTATCTAGCGATACAGTTTTACCCCAAGTCGATCGATCTCCTAGCGGAGCACTCGGCCAATTTCCCTCAATTTCTCCACTTTTCCAAGTCCATCCACTCTAGTCTAAGGTTTGGCTATTGTTTTGCTCTCTTACTGTCAACGGCACTATGCGATCTTGGGTGCTAGGCTTTCGAGCATTCTCCACCGTATGAAGGAAACTGTTACAGCTTTTATAGCTATATCAACAGCTTAAGAAACAACAACAACTTTCCAAATTCGGGACGAGCTTCGCCTGGTCCAAACGATCAAGGCCCTTTTTCCACGGCCCACGAAGTCTCCCACCTCTGTGCTCTCTCTGCTGCTCACTGTGCTGGTCCTTCGCGGTCTGTGACGTGGACTGCCTCTGCGAAGACGAACGCCTGACTAGCGACCGGATAGTATGTTGATATGGCGTCTCGTGGATTACTCGGGACGGGGGTGACGAAGCCTGAGTCCTCTCGGTCGCTATCGCCGTATATATACTCTCCGCTTCAAGCGGAAGGATTATTTAGTTGATAGCTCGTCGACATCACCATGTCCTCTATAATACGCGGGTGCCTCCGCAATATGCGTGCTGAAAACCTTGTCGCCCGTATTTCAGCGGCAACGTGATATCTGATCATTCATATAAGGGAAAAGAAAGTCTGTATGTCTTTTAAAAGATGATGTAAAAGGGCGTGTGCATTCAGAGCTGTTTACAACTGAACTTACAGCTGGTGTTTATTCTAGTAATCGAACAACCTCTTCCCCTAAGCAAGAAAGGGAAAAGCAATGACGAAGAAGACGCATGGATAACCGGCGTGAGGAGCAATGTTTATCTAGTAGAAAAGTACCTAATTATGGCTAAGCATGATCCGTGACTCTGAATTACGGGTGCGTTTAAAGGAATATACAAAAAACAAAAGGGGGGGGGGGCAGTAACTGTTCTCTTCATGCTGACCTCGGGAGATGCTGAGATTTATTGTGCAATCGAACGTGATTAGTCTCTACTTTGGTGTTCTTGCTCAATAAACTACCCGACTAATGAGACAGTCTACGGCCTCATGGACGGGCCACAACCGCGGGAACACACCCACAACATTTTGACCATGACTAGCCTCAGCTATTTTACTACCAGACCACATCAACACCGTGTCTCAAATTTTCGTCACTCCGTCGTCTGCGTGTGACATTGTTTTCACAGCTCAAACATGGGCGAGATTGGTAGTTTGGACAGTTACCTTAGGTGCTAGATTGGCTAGCTTGTTACTGTCTAGTTTGCCCTGTACACAATTGCGAAGCAGGTCTGTCTTTCCGCTTAGACAGACCCCAAGACTTTTCGACATCAGGATACAATTCGAAAATCGAACTTTTTAATTTCTTAGCAAGATGCGTTTGACAACCGGGCCTACAACTTCGATGTTCGTCCTTCTTATTCTACCTGAGCCTCATGAGAAGCGGACCATTCGGGATGAAGGCGAATTAGGGGCATTTAATTTCGAACAGGCCATGATCTCGGCTCAATGGGCTGATACAGTCTCGTCCCCAGCAGAGGCCGAGTCCATCGTCAGAAACCAGGCTCCACAGCAAGCGCAAGTTTCTTTGGCGCCTTAAGTGCCGACGATACTGTAAGAAACGTGAGAGAGGAGAGTGATGTCCCTTTGTAGGTGGTCATTATATGGATAAAACCTGCGCCACAATTAGACACTTGGCGGAAGACGACTATGAAATACCTAGGTATGCACAAAACGAACACCTGCAGCACATCCCACTTGGGAAGAGAAAAATAGAGGTTATCCAGAGATAACCCATCGTAAAGTAATACTACAGGCTGTGTCTACGGAAAGGCAATACCCACAGACCTCAGATACGTATTGTATGTGAGTCTCAAGACCGACCCAAATCACCCTGACGGGTGTATCGAACATCTCAACGAAGACGATATCGAATACATGACCAGCAATAATTAGGATCTCAAATAGGAGTGTTACTTGCCATCGAATCTGGAGTAAGGGAACGTCAATTACATCTCTGTGTTGCTGAAGAATGCCCATATTTCGGTGGCAGCTCCACTGTAGGAATGGGCTGATCTAGCTCTACACTGGACTGCAGGATCAATGAAGGAGGCCATTTCGAGACGGCCTAGGCCAGATATGAAGGACGAGAGATTTCCAACAAACTAATTTTAAATAAAGTCTGATTTGGAGGTTGTTCCTACCCCTGAATTTGCACCCGCATCTCTACAGTGGGGAATGGGGTGCTTACCCGCTGACAATCACTCGACTATATTTTCCGATGATCCTCAAAATGCCCATAGGGCAAAAAATGGCCAAACCTGCCGATCCGCATCGACCAAATTCTGCGCTCATGTGACGGGTCTGGGCGGAGATCAATATTAAGGTACACTGCATGATGAAGAATGGGTGAGCTGAAGATTGGTGTATATATGTCTGGCACTTCCACAACAGATCAAATTCCTGCCCGGAGTTTCTCACGATCAACTCAATTACCCAACCTGTGTCTGGCACACATATTTATCTTGCAACTTTGCATTGTCTCCGTTGATCGCACGGCTTTTTTCACTCTTTCACAGCCGCGAGCGGCACCCCAACACCGACCCAAGTCTTTCTTTCAAATCCACTGATCTGTACCCCACTGATCTATCCATTCCAACAGTCCGCATTCATTTGTCACTTGGAGCATCAAAAACGATGGATAGAAACACGGAAAAGGTCCTGAAGGCCATCAGCATCCTCACTTTGGTATCCAGCGTCACAGCCCAAGCATCCTGTGACCTCACAACAGAGACGCACCCATCTCTGACTTGGCAGGAGTGCAGCTCAGACGGTACCTGCTCAGATGTACAGGGAAGCGTAACGGTAGACGCAAACTGGAGATGGACCCACGACAAAAGTAGCAGTACCAACTGCTACACGGGCAACGAGTGGGATGCGACTCTATGTCCCGACGACGCAACATGTACGGAGAACTGCTGTATCGACGGCGCCAGTTATGAGTCCACTTATGGTGTGACCTCATCTGGATCAGCTCTCACATTGGACTTTGTCACGGGATCGAATATTGGCAGTAGGCTTTACCTGCTGGCGAATGACAGCTCGTACCAGGGGTTTACTCTACTGGGCAATGAGTTCACATTTGATGTGGATGTATCGAAACTATCGTGAGCTATCTTACCATCCCATCGAAGATTGACTTAGATGTTAATAATGAGTGTACAGCTGCGGCCTCAACGGTGCCCTGTACTTTGTTTCCATGGACCTTGACGGCGGTGCCAGCACCTATTCCACTGCCGGGCCAAGTTATGGCACAGGGTATTGCGACTCCCAGTGTCCTCGAGACCTCAAGTTCATTGCGGGCACCGCAAACGTGGAAGACTGGACACCTTCGGAGAATAACGCCAACACGGGGGTTGGCGGCCAAGGAGCTTGCTGTGCGGAGATGGACATATGGGAGGCCAACCTAGTCTCAACCGCACTGACTCCTCACCCTTGCACGACTTCATCGTATCACAGCTGCTCTGGCGACAACTGTGGAGGCACGTATAGCTCATCGCGCTATGCTGGTGACTGCGACCCTGACGGTTGCGACTTCAACCCGTTCCGCCAGGGAAATGAGTCCTTCTACGGATCCGGCAATGTCGTTGATACGAGCTCGACTATCACCGTCGTGACACAATTCATTGAAGAAAGCGGTGCTCTGAGCGCCATCAAGCGCTACTACGTGCAGAACGGTGTAGTCATCGCAAATAGTGAGAGCACCATCGAGGGTAACTCTGGCTATAACAGCATCACCTCGGAGTACTGTACTTCGCAAAAGAGCGCCTTCGGGGATGACGATATCTTCTCTGCCCGTGGTGGCCTTTCTGGAATGGGTGAAGCCCTGGCGCAGCCCATGGTTCTGGTTATGTCTGTCTGGGATGATGTAAGTATAACGCAAATCTCTATGCTCGCAGTCACTCTCACTATTCCAAAAAGACAAGAAAAGGGGCAGGGATCTCAAAAATGAGAAACACTGACAAGATATAAACAGTACTACTCGAATATGCTCTGGCTCGACTCGACCTACCCAACCAACGAGACCGGCCTGGGAACGCAGCGTGGAACATGCAGCACCGACAGCGGCGTTCCAGCCACGGTCGAATCCAGCGATGGTTCGGCTTCTGTTGTGTACAGTAACATCAAATTCGGTCCCATTGGGTCGACCTTCGACAGCAGTAGCGTGAGCGACTCCGGCTCAAGCTCCGGCTCAAGCTCCGGCTCTGCTACGGCTTCAAGTCCCAGCTCCACAGTCGCTGCTTCATCGTCAGTATCTTCCAGCACTCAGAGCTCGGCTACCTCGGAATTTGCTACGGCAGTATCGACTGCAAGCGGTGTTGCTGCAGTGCAGGCTGAGTCTAGTGCTGCTGCTGCGTCCGCTTCCTCTAGCACAGAGACTCAATATCCCACGACTGCGTCATCTGCAACTGTAGCGACCCAGTCTGCGACCAAGCCAAAGACATGCAAGAGGAAGCGAAGCAGACTTGCTCAGAACTAAGCAGACTGTTCTGGTCCATCTAAGTGGAATGGGACGTGTGTTACAGAAAGGCAAGAGATTAGGGCAAGGGGAGATGGTTGACACACCGTGACACAGTGGAGTTAAGTATTCGATTCTCAATTATTCTTCAAACTGTATATATAAGTAGGTACATATTATCATGGAATCAGACGGTAACCCGAGACCGGTTTGGTCCTCAAATAAGTCGATTGGGCAACGTCTTTGCAGCCATAGAACGATATCAGTTTGATACAAACTTCAGAGACTGTAGTTAAAGGCAGTCCTTGTTTGTTTTGATGCGGGTTCCTAGTTAGGTAACTATTACTTGTTGGCATTGATTCCTTTCCTGATCCGATATGGTCCATTATTAGTCTCCAGGAAGAATTGCTCGGAGTCAGCACCATCTGGCACAGTCCAAATTCTATCCTCCGGCTGTGCCTTCAGCATCTTTTCTTTCAAGAGGTTGATATTATCAGAAGGCTCTAGGGAACCGTCATTGATCCAATACTCTTGGTTGCACTCTTCCTGAATATGTGTCGCTGGAAGCAGCTTCTTCAGCTCGGCGATATAACGAAATTGTTGAAAGAATGGTTCTTCCATTTTCTCCACCTCGAGGACTTGGAAAGATTGGTCCGCAAAAGCCCTGGTGGGAAGCTGCTGGTGTTTCTCTCTGTTCTTTGACTTCGACTGCTCGAGTATTTCTCTGAGAATATCCTTGAAATTGATGTCAGCGCCAGGGCAATCCTCGTCGAGTTTCTTCTGGACTTCTTCTAGGTGCATGTCGCCACCCTTGATCTTCATGATGAACCTGCTGAAAGCGATGTTGGGTATAAATTTCAGCAGCATGGTTGATTTCGAGGTAAATGAATTGATGATATGAGCCTTGTAGATTGATTGTGGCAGAAGATGAATTGACAATATCTTTTGCTGGACTGATTGCTATGCAGTTTCTGATTCATATACGTCCTTGTATTCCGTTCTACCGAGCAAGTTTGACTAAAGTACATCCGCGATTCTGTGGGTTAACGTGGGATATGAACGAGGATTTGTCCTGTGCTGCATGTCCTTCTGGCAAAGCAACTGTAGAAAACCTCCAATGGCATTGTGAGAGTTGAAGAAGAGCATTCTACCTGGAACATAGGTGGTCAGTTGGCCCCGGGCACAATCAGTTCTTTAACCAAAATGACCTCGGGATCAAATCTTTGTCTTTCTTGGATGTCAAATAAACAATGACCATTCATAGTCAAGATTAAGCCCGGGTTTTTGTTCTTTTGAGCAGTGCGGTTGCAGTAACACAGGCCCGGGGATCTACCTAGGTAGTCACGGTGTTACTGCTGGACTTAGAAGTACCTTGTTCCAGGCCCAGATTATTGATGAGAATTACATTTCTCTATGCTTCTATGACTGACTGTACGCATACAGATAACTTACTGTCTTCAATTGGAACGTGGCAAGAGATCTAACTATACCTACAGAACCTTGCAAACTTGCAAGCATGGAGACGTCGTCGACTGCACGTCCCCGGTCCACCCCCAGGCCTCGACTTCAGCATGAGACGAACCCTCAACCTGAACACAAGGCCGTGGTCAATTTTCGAAAAAGCGAAAGCCTTAGGGGCACGGATATATGTAACCATGCCTCGACAGTCCATCGATGGAAACCGAAGTCATCGCCGCTTGGTTATGTGTCCTGTAGCAAGATAATAGATAAAATCCATCATGACTTTACTGAGCTTGCCGCCGAGATCAAGGCGGGTTGGTCGGTTTTGTGAGAAGTGGTGTTCTTCCGGAAGTGGCCCAGGCTTGCACACGATTCCACCCCAACTGACCCCTTGCCTTCACATGGACTAATGTGGGAATTATGTAGCATTTTATAGTTGGAGTTCGGATCGGTAGGTGTAGAATCGGTTTAAGTAGCATTGCAATGTGTAGAGTAAAAATTGGGGGTAAGGGGAAAGGAGAATAGGTAGATAAGAGAAACCTAAGCCCTATTGTATGCATTATAAGCTATATATTACTAAGTGAAACGGCCAGGCATGTAAATAATAACACAGTCGAATTTGATTTAATGTATGCGTCCAAGCTTGAAGTCTATTCAGAGTATTCTTGAGAATACACTAAATGAACTATAGATTTTTCAAAATCCATTCAAATCAACACCTTTACCTGCGCAATAGGTGCGTAGAAACTGAACTTCCGGTGAGGATCATACTTATTTTGAGTTGCAGAAGCCTTTGCTGGAGCCACTGCCCATACCCGTACATCTGCTCGAGAGTCTCGTCGCCAAAAGCGTAATTCACATACGTAGATATCTCGCTCGAGCCGGTACCCTGCCGCAAGATCTGGCGTTGTCTCTTACCCGCCGCCTTGGCCTCTTGATCAAGTTCGGGTCCACTAGGGAGGTAGATGACAGTTGGAGCTAACAGAAGGTTGTAGTCCCTCTATGGAATGGCCGTGGATGAACTGTCCACGGCTTTAATCCCTTTTTCTGGACAGGGTACTGTTCAAAGATGAAGAAAGAACCGTTGAAAGCGGGCTCCTCCACCATCATGTCAACGAAGTCGTTGTAGTCCTCCGTGATGGCCGTGATGTTCCACGTGTAGAGATCGATAGGGTAGCGAGTGTAAACAGAACCACCTTTTTCACACAAACTAGAGTTAGCATTCTGCGAGGTCCACACCACCACGTCGAGATAGTTGCCCAATCCAGTGGCGGTGACCGTGGGCTCGAGGGCATGGAGGGGAGACGTGTGTTTGGAGTCGACGACGGTGGCACTTGTCTGAAGGAGGTAGAACATGATGATAGACTGGAAAGCAAGGCCAGGAGATTAAAAATATTCTCGTAGGCATGTAATCGGAGGGAGGAAGAGTGTGCTCGTCTTGTCAGGATCCACTGCGGCATAATACCAGAAGAAACCGTACACGACATTCACCGGCTGCGTGCCGTTCTTGAGCAAGTTATTGTTGAGGGAAGTGAAGACGGCTTCTACATTGTCACCCGTGTAAATGAAAGACTCGTACGCCCAATCGCCGTACTCAATATCATGGATCTTGTACTCAACCGAGCTGACAATCCCGAAGTTGTGACCAGCGCCCAGCAAGCCCCACCACAGATCCGAGCTGTTGTCGACAGTCTGCTGACTGCCTCCGCAAGGACCACGTTCATCGAGAGGAAATTATCGGCGACGAGCCCCCACGGGCCCTGCAGAAGCCCGTGGGTCCCGCCAAGTCCCGAGCCCATGATACTGGTGCACCCACAGGAGCCGGTGGCTGCCTGCTTCCCCGTGGCCCAGAGCCCGTAGACAACGTCCTTGTTCTTGGCCCCGCCGCCGATGGTGGCTGTGGTTCCGTCCGCGGCGACCTCGACGCTGGTCAGCTTGTCCAGCCAGATTTCGATGCCGTCCTGCATGCGGTCAACCGTTGTAATGGCGCCATGGCCGCCGTTGACGGCGAGAAAGGAGATGTTGTATGTGTTGGCGAATTTGACCTAATCGTCCCAGCAGAGACGGTGTCAGCAGCAGGCTACGTACGTACATGTACACGCGACTCAGCCTGGCTTACCGTTACGACGACGTCGTCGGCGGTGGCCGGAATCACGACGACATTCGGCCTGGGGTTGTATCCCACGGACCAACGCGTCGTTGCATTGGAGAAGCCAGTTGAGTTTGGGTAGTATACGGCCGCACCGGGGGAAAGCTGCGCGGCGAGGCCATCGTACACGTTGACAAAGGTGGGCTCCAGCTCCCATGGCCAGGCACCTAAGAATGTGGAAGCGAATAACGGTGACTCGTTTGTTGCAAACATCATGGCACATGACCAGATGATTACGATACAAGCCACGAACGTTTGTAAGCTGGTCATTGCGGCCATGATGTCTGCGTGAACAAAAGCACACGGACAACTGACGAGTTGCAGCGATGTGAGACAATGCTACGGTCGCAGGAACGAGCATAGGAGGAAATAGAGTGGTACCTCAAGACCAGCACCTTCGATGCGATAGTATTGCTGAAAATACAAAGGTAAGGAGCTTTGTTGGGCCCGGGGACGCAGACCCAGGCCAGGCTGGGTACCCGCCGACATTGGCGCATTGGATACCTGGGAACCTTTACCTAGGTAAGTAAATATCTGCAACGGTATCTGCTGGTAAACATTGGGCCATGGAAAAAGATTCGGAGCTTTTGGCCAATGTCGGCCCTGCTGTATGCATCGCTCCAAATTCGGCACGCCGGTCATCTTACATATGTGACAGACCAACACTGAACAATGCTGCTATTCGTAGGCGCTGTACAGCGACTGTGTCCCGAGCCTTTTAAAAACCTAGCCACACTTTGCAATGAACGCTGACCACCCCCAGAGCACCACTGGATGTGCGTGCGTGACTTGGATCCCTTGAGCGCAGCCACACGCCGGGTTTCGACCTGTCATGGCAGTTGATTTCCTCTCTCTCTCTTCTCCTGACTGCTGATGCCAGCAGATGTCAATCCCGTGTCAAGGTATTGCATGGTTCCCTCCCTCTTAACTTTTTAGGCATGTTACGTTGGGAGGGGAGGGGGGAGGAATCTGTGCCATCTCGTTGCTTCCAAGCGTCATTGCGGGCTGGATTAACCTATTCACGAACTGCTCTGCTGGGTTTCCTGCTTTTCAGGATCACAAAGCTCCTCATAGAAAGAAGGTGGAGTGAAG
>MUZH01003295.1:0-11648 GCA_003012965.1 Juglanconis oblonga
GGGGCGGGGAGAGGGGTTCGTTTCCTTTTTTTGTTCCCCTTGTTTTATATATATATATATAAGGAATGTGAATGAGATGAATTTTGGTGTGAGAAACCCCGGGGTGCTCTCTCCCTCCCCTCCCCTTTCGAGCGATAGGCAGATGATTGATTGGTGGTAAAGCTCAAAGAGCAGATCTGATCCCACGTTTTCTCGGCTGGATCCTGGGAACAAAAAGTCAAGAGTGCTTACGAGCGCGACAAGCGTGTGGTGAAATCTCGAGCACAATAATGAGATGAGTTGAGTTGAAGTTGGAAGTTGTGTCGGGGGGTCCCGTTCGGTGGGAAATGTCACATTATATCAAACAAATTTTCCCTTGACTTGATGCCACAGGCCGCTATCTGACATATCGACATATCGACAACGAACGAACGAACGCACCACGTGGGCCTCTCGGAAGGTTGCTACCGGTGAATGCGAATTTCCGCGGTTTCTGGCTTGCCGTCTGATCATTCGCATGTTTTTGTAGGTATCCTCCATCAGCTGCCTAGATATGTATTCCATAGCCTGAATGAATACCTCAACGCCGCGCCATGCCATGCAAACATCAGTAGTATCCAAGCCAGAAATCAAAACCGTCTGCCATCTCCCAACACAACCACACCCTTGGAAGAACAGTCCGAGTGGATGCTTTTTTTCTTCTTCTTCTTCTTCTTCTTTCTTCTCCTTCCCCGGAGAGCTCAGTGTGCGTGTGTGTATGTGATAAGAAACGCCAGATACCTACCCAAACCTCGCCTTCGCCAGCTCCTTCAACCCCCGCAACTTCTCCTCCTCCCTCTCCCGCCACTCCCGCAGCCGCTCCTCCCTCTCCTCCCACCTCGCCCTCGCCTCCGCCTCCCTCCTCAGCTCCCGCTCCGTCTTTTTCCGCTGCTGGCTCGCCACCGCCTTCTTGTACTCCTCCAGCCCGTCCCCGCCACCCATCAGCTCCCCATCGTCCACCTCCCGCACGGCGTCCCCTTTCTCCCGGAACGACCGCATCTTGTCGTTGACCAGCGCCTTCTTCTCCAGCTTCCGCTCGCGCGTCCCCGCCGCCGCGCGCGGCACGAGGTCGTCGAGCTGTTCCTTCTGCTGCGCGCGGTCGGTCTTGCGCGCGAGGCGCAGGTCCGAGATGCGCGCCGCGGCGTCGTCGGCCGCGGCCTCGCGCTGGAGGGCGAGGTCGGCCAGGGACGGGATCCCGGGCCCGTGACGCGCGCTCGAGTCCGCCGCGGTGGATGTGCCGGGTGCTGGGGGAGGGGGAGGGCCGTAGTCGTCGTCCTCCTCCTCCTCCTCCTTGTCCTTGTCCTTGTCGCTGCGCTCTTCGCCCGGCGGCATCGGCTCCCGCCTCGCTGGTTCATCATCACGTGCCTCCCCGTTCGAGCTCCTGCGCATCTCTGTGGCAACCTCGTCCCTCCGGCCAGCATCAGGCCGCTCGGGCGCCCCCTCCTTCACGATCCGCTCAAACATCTCCGGATCGTACCACCCCTCGGCCAGCTCCCCGCGGTTCCACTTGTTCACGAAGCTCTTCCACCGGCCCTTCTGCTCGTGCCCATCCAGGCTGTAGAAATCCTTCCCCTTCTGTATGTCCAGGTAGTTCGCGAACAGCAGCTCGAAGACGTCGAGGTCGTGCTTGTAAGACAGCGGGCGCGCCTTGAAGGGGAGCTCGACGGGGGTCGGGGTCGCGGGTTGGTCACGTCGCTTGGAAGAGGAGGAAGAGTGGTGGTGGTGGTGATGATGATGATGATGGTGCTTCCGGCGCTTGTGTTCGCGATGCTCGCCCTCCACGTCAGCGTGGCGATGGCTTCGTCGGGGGCGGTGATCGTGGTCGTCCTCGAAGAAGTCGGCCGCCACGGGCCTCCTTTTGCGCGCGGGGGAAGGCGATGGCGATCTGGAGATAGACCGCTTCCTGTTGTCGTCGCGATCATCGGCACCACCCCTCTGCCTCTCGTCTCCTCCGAGCCGGCTCATCGCAACCAGCGCGTACGCTCGTCAATGGCCGGTCTGTCTGTCTGCCTGCCTGTCTTCCCCCAGAGGACGCCCGCCTCTCGAAGCGAACGTCACAGACACGCCGCTACTCGGTCCTTTCCGCGCTTGATCTCCGGGGTTGTTGGGGGGGGGGGCTTGCTCTTCCGGTCGGGATCGGACGGTCTAGCCAAAGTTGGAGGTACTCTCCTCCGATGGCTTTGCAGTCGAAGTCAATTCCGGTACGAAACGGTGGTTGTTTGATGAATGTTTTGGAAATGCGGCGCTTGGGAAGAAGGCTCTAGTTTTGTTGTCTCTTGCGAAGGGAGGGAGGACGCTAAATCAGGACCCCCTAAGGAAGACCCCCCCCCCTTGCTGCTGAAGACAGACCTACCTGCACCGAGACCCGACGGAATATGATGGAGACATATTCAGAAATGCTGGCAAGCAGACATTCTATACTTGTGGTGCCTAAGCTAAGGCCAAATATCAAACCAGAAGTATGCAATCAGATTCTAATTTTTTTCTGCAAGCGGAGAAGCAGCACGACAGTTTGCCGTAAATCTAATAGATCTATATACTGTGTACACTGCCTCATTTCCAATGCTCTCCATGCCAACAAAGAACAGTGAAATGTCATGGAACGAAACCACGCAGTGCCGCAAGGTAATTCATTCTTCGAAAGCCTCCCACTTTTGGCTCGTACATGCGCTCGTGTGTAGACAGCCGGCCCAGGGTATCATCAATATTATGCAAATCCACCCAGCATCCCAAAGCCAAAGTAGTACTCACCCCCCCCCCCCCTTCCACCTGAAGCTTGCGCAACACCTCCACCCTCCTCTTCTCCCTTGTGTGGTTTTTCTTCTCCCCCGATCTGGGACCATGATCCTGATCGTGTACTCCATACAGAAGAACCCGGCAAATATCCCGAACATTCCCTAGCCCTAGGGTACGTCCTCACCGCAACCAGACATCCTACCCCCAGCCCGGCGGTACCACCCCGTTGCCATTCCCATTCCCCATCCCATGCCCCATCCCATGCCCATGCCCATTCGTGGGCTTATGTATCTGGCATCCAATACACGTGCACTCATCCCCACATGGACACCCCTCGGGTGCGCCCCCGCAGAACCCATTCAGATCCATCATCTCCGGCATCCCGCCCATGTCCAACCCGGCATCCTCAAACGGCGGCCCGTTCTCCGGCGGCGGCCACGCGAAGTTGAACATCTGGAAATCCGCCGGGTTGAGGATGATATCCATGTCCGACGCCTGCTGAGGCGGCGAAGCGGACTGCTGCGGCTGGCTGTTCATGAACACCGCGTTATTGAACCCGGGCGGCATCATGCCGTTCCAGCCTTGCCACGAGAGGTCCGGTCGGTTGCTGCTGCTGCTGCTGCTGCTGGTGTTGCCGTTGCTGGCGCCATTGCCGTTCCCGTTGCCGCCGGTGGGGGAGAACTGTTGTGCCCCGTTGGACATCATCTGGCCGAATTCTGTCGCGATGTGGTTCATCGTGGCGTTGTTGTACGGGTGGTCGATGCAGAGCACGCAGTTACACGTCGGCCCGCACTCGCACACGTGATCGGCGGCGGCGGCGCCGTTTGCGGAGACGGGGCTGAACTTCATGACGGGGAAGTCTGGCAGTGGCTGGAATTGTTGTATTGGTGTGAAGGGCGCGGAGGGTATCGACTCGCTTTTGGTGTGGCCGTTTGTGACCGGCGGTGTGGGTGTGACCGTGTCCGATTTGGCGGTCCCACCGCCGCAGCAAGACGATGCTGCTGCTGCTGACGTCGTGGCTGATATGGGCATCTGGGCCATGGGAGCGGAGTGATTCGATCCTCCCGAGCAACAGGACCCTGCCACGGGGGCTGGGGTGGGCACCACCGCAGGCGGCCCGGAGCAACAAGAAGACCCCGGCGCGGTCGGGGGCACGTCCAGATCGACGGGCTCCGTCGTGACCTGCAATCCGCGCGCCACGAGGTCCTGGTAGAAGATGGGCTGCGTCTCGTCCTCGGGTGTCGACGCTGCTGCTGCTGCTGCTGTGCCAGCGTTCCCTCCGCCACATGAACATTTCGTCCTGCCGCTACCCGGCCCGTGACATGAGCACTTTTGCTTCCTAGGGACGGCAGCCTTCAGCCAGGTCAGAGGAAAGTAGTGAGCGCACAGGCACAGATCGCCCGGCCCATGAATACAGGCCTTGTTCGGCCTGCCCGCGGGTCGAACCGCCCATAGGGGCCCGCCGATGTGGTTGCATGTGGATGAGCGATGTCCTTTGATACATGACCGACTGTGGACGCGTGTTAGTGAGACGGTACATCAAGGTACATGATGCTGACAAATTTCCCAATGGAGACACGACAACGGTTTTCAAGACACGTGTGCGACTGCAAGTATCCGATGCGCGACCCGAAAAAAAGACTCCCCAAAAGAGAGTCCGGATGCTCCGCGGGAGGTGTGAGAGGCCATTGTGACACACGAGAACGACTTGGTCGGCAGGGTTGATTGTGTGCCCGTCTCGGACCGGCTTGCACCGGATGCGTTGAGAGCACACGATTGCGCGCAGGGCGGAGAGCGTGTAGACAGGCGGAAGGCCGTGGGAAGCGACATACAGTGTACAGCATCAGGCGCGGTGGAGACAAAGAAACATAAACAGGCTCACCAGGACATCTTCTGTTTCCCGACCCAGATGGCCATCTTTGTGACGGAGTCGAGCCTTGCCCGGCTCGGCTCAGTCGGGGCGAGGGGATAAGCGCAGCCGACGCCACAGATCGACAGTCCCGAACGGGAGGGCAAACAAACAGTCGAACGAGACTTGGAAGTCTAACTAGCGAGGAAGCCTCGGCGATGTGAGCAAGTGAACTCTCGTTTGTTCTTTGTGTCTCGGTTGACTGAAGGGGGAGTGTGTGTGTGCGCGTGCGCGTGCGCGTGTGTGTCTGGCTGTGTGGGCTGTCTGTCGGGGCTGTTTGTCTGGGCTGTCTGTCTGGTTGTCTCTGTGCATGTGTGTGGTGTCGTTCGTCGGGAGAGGTGCCCAGATCTGAAGGGTTGGAAGTTTCGCCTCGTCTTCCAGGATTCAGGGGGTCCACTTTGAACGTGATGGTGATGGCCGGAAACAAGAGGACGCACGCAACCGTCGGCAGAACTATGAGACGGAAACCAACCGAAATTCCAAGCGCTGGGAATAGAAAGCCAGCTCGGGGAATAAATCAAACGCAGAAAGCGAATCTGTCGAAATGACTTGGGTGGGTAGGTGGGTAGGTAGGCAGGTAGGTAGGTAGGTAGGTAGGTAGGTAGTTACTTGTCGTTCTCTGCCGGATATGTCGGGCGGTGAGGACCTCGTCGAGGTTTCGCCGGCGCCGGTCTGCTGCGACGGTCTGCTGCGACTGTCTGCTGCTACTGCCTACTGCGTACTGGACCAACGTCAAAGGGGTTTCAGGGTCGGCGGGGTGAGCAGGGTTGGAGCGGCCCGGAAGAGAAGAGTGGGGTACCCAAGCAACCAAGCAGCCAAGCTACCAAGCTAGCTTTCCACAGGGAAGTTGGAGGCGAGAAATGGACCAAGAAGAAACACACACCACCAGATTCGACCCACCCACTCGGTCAACCCCGGGATAATGGTACATGGGGCCTAATTTATCTGCCCGAGTTCTTGGGACTGTCGCTAATCTAGCAGCCATCCATCTACCACTTGGGAGGACCACAGTGTATATACGGCGTGGCAGTTCAAGTGCCTGCTCGCCTGGACGCTGGAGATCCAGCATATCTTCAGGACGCACACCCAGGACGCACACCCAGGACGCACACCCACCACCACCTTCTCCCGCCGCGCAATAGTACCTATACTTAGAGCAAGTGACAGCCCACCATGGTCACCCCCCCCCCCACCATTGCCACAGCCCACACCAATTGCGATGACTCGAAACCCAATAGTAGCTTGATGGTAGCCCTGATGTTAGACAACCCTACCTGTCGTGACTCGTGCCGGCTCCCGATTCTGCCTGACAATCACTTTTCCTCGCCAGAATCAGAGTCCGCGAACATATCTGCTGCCGTCATCCGCTTCCGTTTGAGTGCTGCCCCCGACGACGAGGATGTCGACTTGGAGTGGCCGGGCTGCCCCGGGTGCCCTCCATCCTCACCATCCTTCGGGTCCCGAGCTCTATCTCCCATGCCCACATCCCCTCCCCCTTCGATAGCCAGGCCGACAATGTCGATATCCAGCAGCGACTCGCCGTCAATGTGATACTGCGCAAGCAGCTCATTGTCCAGCTCCTCATCGTCCGTATACTCATCATAGCTCCCATCAGACTCTGCGCCATCCTCTCCGACCTCAGGCGTACCAACCACCTCCGACACCGCCGCCGCCGCCGCCGCCGCCGCCTCCACCGTCTTCCACTTCCCCCTTGCTCGCTCCTCATCTCCAGTCTCCTTGACGTCCTTCTTGGCCGAAGGCGGATTCTCAAAGCTCTTGACGAACAGCTCTTGCGAGTCCATGGGAAACACGGACCAACCATCCCACAAACTGAGCACTAGACCCACGCTGCGCTTCCATTTCTCCGCGCGCAGCCGGCCCCAGTTCAGCTTCTCCGGCATGAGGCCCAATCCCTCAAAAACATGCCTAGACTTGAGGCTCGCCTCGAGGAGTTGCCTGTACCGCCAGGCGTGCCGTATGCCGCTGGTCGATGAGGACGACAAGATGTCGCTTATCACGTAGAGGGCAACGAGTTTGGCACCGCTCGTGTCCCGGGAGGTCGAGGGGTCCGAGGTAGGTGGTTTGATCATCTCTGCTGCCGCGGGTGAGCCATCGCGGGAGTCGCCAGACTGGTTCGGCGCGTCCTTTTGGTAGTCTGGGTTGGCGGAGGAGAACGCCAGGGGGTTCTCGATGTTGGAGACGATCAGGTCGACAATCTCGTCTGCGCCTCGGTTGGCGTGTGTGATTGCGAAGGAGGTGATCCGTGCTATGTCGCCTTTTCGTATCTTGCTCAGTGTAGCAGGCAGCCGTGAGAGTAGATGAACCAGTTTCGCCTTCTCCATTGGGTTCAAGAAGACCTCTTCATCTCCCTTGCCTCCTCCCTCTGTCGTGATCTTCGGCTCGTCATCATCCTCGTCATCGAACTCCGAGTCATACTCCGACTCAGATACGAACCCGTCCACACCAGTCGCGTACTCGTACGCCAGCTGCTTCTCAGGCACCTTCCAGGCATGACTTCCCTCGAAGAGTGGCAGGTATTTCCCCTTCCTCCTGTTCTCCTGCCCAGCGCCCGTCAAGATCTCCCATAGCCGCCAGCGATACCATATGCCACCCTGTGACCTTGCATCCCAAAGCCACGCCCATTTCGCCTCCCTCTGGACATCAGGCCGCGACATTAGCAGTGCCTCGAACTCCGGCCCGTGTTCGAGCACCGACTCGACGACCTTGTGTATCATCCTCAGCTGCTTGATGTCCCGGGGTGGTTGTACAGGCACATGCAGAGGATTCCGATTCAGCGGCATTCCCGCGGGCCCATACGAGCTCGGCGGCGCAAATCTCCCAGGTCCAGCATGCGGTCCACCGGGTCCATTTCCAGGTCCAGGGGTGGCGACCGGCTTTGCACCAAAGGGATGCGATCCCGCGGCCGGTCCCATCACGCTCGCTTCCGCAGCCATGGCCATCGCGGCGGATGACAAGTGCCTGTGCAGGGAGAGATGGTATCCGAATCCCAGGTATCTGTTCTGCAGCGCACTCACGGCCGCATCGATCTCCGACGCCGCCGTATCCTGCGACAGGGTCACAATGGCCGTGAAGCTCTTCCGATCCGTCCCCTGTGCCGTCGGCGACATGATCTTGACCCCCTCTACCACCAAGGTGCTCGGGATCAGCGCCTTGATCACAGCCGGGCTCGTCGCGGGCGGGAGGTTCGCCAGGCGCAGCGTCGGCTTCGCCACGGCCCTATCCTCCGACCTCGACCCGCCGACCCCCGTGTGCTCCTCCTCGTCATCACTCGCATCGAAGGCCTTCGCCAGTGGTTTATGTCCATCGTCGTCATCGAAGCCGAGTCGTCCTGCGGCAGCAGCACCACCAGCGGAGTGGTCCCTCCTGTTGCCGCCGCCCGCCGCGAACCCATCAAAGGTCCTCTTCTTCCCAAAGCTCGGCGGCGCGGGGCCCAGCGTGCCGGGGCCGCTGGTCTTCATACCCAGGCCTCCCGGGCCGCCAAAGTGTCTCTTGCCTCCTCCGACAAACCCGCCGCCACCTCGGGGCGCAAACCCACCGGGTGCCCTTCCGCGGCCGTCGAACGCGCCGCCCTGGTTGGGCCCGCCATCGGCGTCGTCGTCGGCGTCGAAGCTCTTGATGAAGTCCTCATAAACGGCGGCGGTCTCGGCGGCCTCACGCAGGCGCTTCGCTTCGGCTTCGGCCTTTTGTCGCTCAAAGGCAGACTGTTTGGTGGGTTTCTGGAGCTTGGCTTCGACGTCGGGGAATTCGGCGATCTTCTTGGATGAGGACATGGTGGGCAAGTTGTGGTGGTGAGATTAGGGTTGTGTCATATCATAGTAGCTGCGGTAGGAGTGTGATTTGCACCCTGGAAGGTGATTGCGCTTCTTCCATGGGGTTGAGACGGTGGTGGTTGTTGAGACGTTTGGTGGCTCTTTTGCTCGAGATGGGAGCATGGGAGCGTTCCCAGGTTGCGGAGGGCAATTGGATTGAATACGGCTGAATTACAGACTCTCAGGGTTAGGGCTCCAGAAGCCTGCCCCCCCCCNNGGGTGATTGAAAAAAGGGGGGGGGATGGGTGAGAAAGCAACTTGCCGCCCCCTCTACTCTTAATACTTCGTTAATAATTTAATATATACCCGTTCAAACCTGCCTAGTATGTGCCTAGGTATGGATTTCTCACTACGTGGTTCAGCAGCTTCCCAGACTCAGCAGAGCAGTGTCGGATAACAAATCGTCCTCTCCCGGAGAGTTCTAAGAGACCGTTGATTGACTAGGGAAGTAGGACGATATTTACATCTAGGAGAAAACAAACCAGTCTGGTACGCATGCCAATGCTGTTGCAGAACAGAAGCCAGCCATCACAAACCGTTCATACATATGCCTACGCACCCTCTGCCGTAGTATCAGCAGAGGTGAAGGCTGGCTGTGCAGGAAATTGTAGAAAGGTTTCTGCCAGTCGTGATATAGTATCCCTGGACTTTCTGACTTGTCGACGGATCCTGATAAGTCCCCGGCCTTACAAGAGCGTCTCTTCCGGGGTACCTCTAGATATCGGCGGTACTACCCTCTCTGTCGGTGCCGTCACGAAGGACGAAGAGTTCAGTCTGTGCATAGCTCTGCTGTGGATGGTTATGGTCGTGCCGTGGGCCTCGTCTGGTAATCTATCTGCCCATCGGACGTGCCAGCATCTGCCCCAGTGGCACTATTAATAGCGCCTGTCTCTCCATAAGCGTATTCTCGTGGGAATTCGGGATGGTTCGCCGGCGTGACTTCCACCTCCGTCCTTGCGGTTCGTGGTTGGGTTTCCTGGCCACCACCTGATGCAGCTCTTCTCTCCCCATCAGAAGCATTGGCTGGCTCTTCCACCTGCGAGTCAGTTCTTGGACGAGCCCTGTCAGCAACGCGCCGTGGAAGTCAGATATGATTAAGCCTTGCTTGGCCATTCGACATCGAGGTCTCCTTGCACAGTCACTTCCAAGGATGCGCGACGGTCAACGCCGGTCATTCTCAAGAACATAGAGCATTCCTCAGTATCCTGATTCTGATTCAGATCCAGATCTAGTTCCGGTCTCCATCGCACTGCACAAAGAACGACGCTGGACAAGGCTAGGAGACGAGACGTTTTGACGTTGCCGGGTGGAGAAACCCGTGGACGGCCGGCGAGCTGTGTTATATATAATTGCCCTCTCCCACACCCCCCCCCCAAAAAACCCAGCACTAAAATATATGTCCTTTTCTTTCTGGGAGCTCTTTAGATCCTTGTGGCCCTTTTCTCTCATCTCCTCTCTTCTGGAGTCCGGGGACAACATGATCAGACCACCAGACTGCAGGGTGTGGTCCCATCCGTGGAGTTGCCCAAGTGAGGGCGAGGGCAGAGCTAAGAAGGCCCCCCCCCCCGGTCAATGCCGTTGCGCGATTGCGTCTCTCGACGGTGCTCCGACTCCGGCCACTACCCGTAGACCTGTCGGTACATAAAAATCTCGTGCGCACTTCACCAAGGGACACTCAGACTACTTGTGACCATCCTTACTTGGCTCTCGACATTGGGTCAAGTGGCTCTTGGAGATTGGTTCGGTAGGTTTCATCCAGAAACTCGACAACTTTTCCACAAAGCTCCCGTGGACTGAGACAGCATAAATTTAGCATTTTTAGCATCTTGTTGAAACCGGCCGCTGGACATTCGACCACGGACCAGAATCCTCACTAGTGACACCACACAACAACTGTGTGTGTGACTAGGAGCGACTTCAAGGTTCCGGCCTGTGCATAGTACAACGAGCTCAGGCCATCGCGGGGCCCCAGCCGACAGACCACCACCTCACCCTCGTCTCCCTGGCCTGATCCCACTCGGTGCACCCCCTTGGGCCTTGGCCTTGGCCCTGACCCGTCATAAGAAATGTCTCCCACCATCTCGGGGCCCGACCACACCTCACCTTCCCCTTCTTTCTCTCCCAACGTCCCCTCTTTGTCCTCTTCACCACCCTCCTCTTCGTCCTCTTCACCCTCTTCACCAACCCAAGGTGCCCTCCCCATCCCCAAGTCCATCCTCATCATCGGCTCCGGTGTCTTCGGCCTCTCCACCGCCCTCGCTCTGACCTCCCGCCCGGAATTCACCTCCTCTGCCATCACCGTCATTGACCGCTCGCCCGACCCAGGCGTCTTTCCGGCTCGCGACGCCTCCTCCATCGACACCTCGCGCATCATCCGCCCGGACTACGCCGACTGCGCCTACGCATCCCTCGCCGCCGAGGCCCAGGAGCTATGGCGGCAGCAGTCCCACCCGGACGACCTAGGCGCCGAGGGCCGGTACAGTGAGAGGGGGCTGCTGCTCGTCGGGGATGACAGCTCTTCGTCCTCCTCCGAGGGAGAGAGGAAGAAGAAGAAGAAGACAGGCCTGGAGTACGTCCGCGCCTCCTACGAAAACGTGAAGACCCTGTACCCCGAGTCCACCGCCGAAATCGAGTCCCTCCCCACCCCCTCTGCCATCCGCACCGCCTATGGCACCGGTGGGTCCTCTGGCTCATGGGGTTACATCAACCGCCTGTCCGGCTGGGCAGACGCCGAAGCGAGCATGAACTGGCTGTACCGGCGGGTGGTCGTCACGAACCGCGTCACCTTCATCAACGGTACCGTCACCTCCCTCCTCTATTCCTCCTCCTCCCCCTCCTCGTCCTCCGTCCGGGGCGTGAAGCTCTCGTCGGGGGAGGAGGCAACAGCGGACCTCACCATCCTCGCCACCGGCGCCTGGACGCCCGGCCTCCTCGACCTGACCGGCCGCGCCGTGGCGACGGGCCAGGTCCTCGCCTACCTGCCCCTCACGGACGCGGAGCAGGCGAGGCTGGCCAGCGTGCCCACCCTGCTCAACCTGTCGACGGGGTACTTCATCATCACCCCGAGCAACAACACCCTCAAGATCGCGCGCCACGCCTACGGGCTCCTCAACCCGTCCCCCTCGCCCTCCGGCGGCAGCACCACCATCTCGTCC